>PVIR01011857.1:0-46020 GCA_004026965.1 Petromus typicus | reverse complement strand
CCTCTTTAATGCAGTTACCACACAATGATCCCATCACCATACAATCAAATTAATCAATACACCAACAGCAAGATGGCCAATCAAGTATTATACATTTCCACAATGAACATGGAACTGTCCCTTTTAAAAACGCACTGGGTTTAAACAGGAAAGGTTGTTATGGTGCTAACTTTAGCTCCTGAGATTTTTATGTAACAGGAAAAACATTGTAGCTAAGGTTCAACACCAATGGAAAAGGGTAAAAATGATATATCTATGACACTGACTACTGGAGACTTTTTAAAACAAGATAACACAACCTAAAAATACCTTTGTACACCCGCTGAACTATTTATCAGAGACAATGTCATATTGACAAAAGCTAGGTTCACGTTAACAAAAGAGGTACTATTATATTTCAGAAATCCTATTGCTTTAAAAACCATAATTTTAAAATTTTGATAGTAACTTACTTTTTTTTTTTTTTTAGGTTTTTTGAGACAGGGTCTCACTTTGTAGTTCAGGCTGGCCCTGAGCTCAGCCTCAAAATCACATCACAGCAATCCTCCTGCCTCTGCCTCCCGAGTGCTGGGATTACAGGCGTGAGCCACCACGCCCGGCATTGTGGTATGTGGTACTGGTTGGTGCTGGGCGTGAGTCTCCACACCCAGTATTGTATGTGGATACTGGGGAATCGAACCCGGGCCCTTGTGCTTGCAAGACAGGCGCCGGAACCGCTGAGCTAACTCCCCAGCCCAATAGTAACTTACTTTTATTTAAAATCTATCTCTTGTCTTAGGATAAAAGTTATAAATTAAGTTTTAAAATTTCAGAATATTATCATTGAGAGGTTACAGTTCACAAAAATGAGAAAAGACAAGGGCCGGGGAGTTAGCTCAGTGGTTCCAGCGCCTGTCTTGCAAGCACAAGGACCTGGGTTTGATCCCCAGTAACCACATAACATACTGGGTGTGGAGACTCACACCCAGCATCAACCAGTACCACACACCACAGTGCCGGGCGTGGTGGCTCACGCCTGTAATCCCAGCACTCGGGAGGCAGAGGCAGGAGGATTGCTGTGATGTGAGTTGGAGGCTGAGCTCAGGGCCAGCCTGAACCACGAAGCGAGATCCTGTCTCAAAAACCTAAAAAAAAAAAAAAAAAAAAATATCAGAAAAGACAATTTTTCATGCTGAACATTTGGTAGTTTTGTTGGTTTTTGTTTTTTTTTAACTTTTGAAAAGCTAACATTTCTGTGATTCTTCCTTCACAAATATGCATTTACATTGAAAAATGAACTTCTGTAATTCCATGACCTATAATCCACTTCTATGTGCTGGGTCTCATTTTGTCTCCCAAGTTAGCTCTCCACTCAAGGTCCACAGCAGTGACCCTGCCTCAGCCTCCTGCGGCTGGGATCACCAACATGCGCCTCCACGCCCCGCTGTTCATTGGTTTAGTTCTAAGGAATCAGACACAGGACTTGGGCCTCTTTTGGTAGGTACTCTATCCCTGAGCCACCTCCCCTGCCCAAGATTTCCTTGTTTTCATTAAGTCATGAAAAAGTAAAGAAGAGCATGAAAAAAACAATTAAACTACATTTGAAAACATAAAGCTTCACATGATTTTTAGATAAAATATTTTAATTTCTTCTTTTTCTATACTCCTATCCTTCAAAATGATAAATGTTATACTTCTATTTAATAAAAGCATTTAGATAACCATTCTATTTTCTAATGACTACAGATCTGTCAACAAATACTAGATGTGCAAGAGTCTTAGTCAATGTTGAGGAGTAATAGCTTGTAGATGAATTAAGAATCAAAAACCAACATGTAACACAAACGGTCTATGTATCTAAATCCAAATTGAAGAACTTCTGTATGTTCCATCCACAACAGCTACCACACAAAAATCAGTCAGCCAGAAGTTTCCTAACATTTCATTGAAACACTACAAGCCTATAATTTGGTTAAACACAAAGTTAAGATGAAAGGAACAGAAATTTACTAACATTCAGGATCTAAATAAAACAATTCTCAAACTCTTTTAATGAAATTCATTCCTAGGAGCAAGCATTACCTGGATTCCAAAACCAGAGAAGGATCCAACCAAAAAAGAGAACTACAGGCCTATCTCCTTAATGAACATAACTGCAAAAATCCTCAATAAGATATCGGCAAACGTAATGCAACAAATCGTCAAGAAGATTGTACACCCTGACCAAACAGGATCCAGCTCAGGGATACGAGATGGTTCAATATACACAAATCATTAAATGTAGCATACCATATTAACAGAACCAAGGACAAAAATCATATGATGATCTCCGCAGATGCAGAAAAAGCATTTGACAAAATCCAACACTCATCCATAATTTTATAAAAAAGCTCTAATAAAATTTCAATAAATGATCTTTATCTCAAATAAAATCCATGTATGACAAGCCAATAGCCAGTGCGATACTAAATGGACAAAAACTGAAAGCTTTCACACTAAAGTCAGGAACAAGATAAAGACATCCACTGCCACTACTCTGTTTTCAATATAGCTACGAAAATATTAGCTGGGGGCAAAGGCATGACAAATAAAAGAAGATAATTAGATAAGGCAAAGAAGTAAAAGGAATAAGGATAGGAAAAGAAGTTAAATTATTATTATTTGTGGATGACATGATACTTTACACAGAATACCCTAAAAACCTCACGAAAGGCTTCTAAAGTTAATAATCAAATTCAGTAACATAGCTGGATACAAAGTCAACACTAAAAAACAATTAATATACGTGTACACAAATAACAAATTTACTGAAAAGGGAATTAGGGAAATAACATTTTTGACAATAGCATCAAAAAACCTCCAAAACCTAGGAATCAATTTAACAAAGCAAGTAAAAGAGCTCTACATTGAAAACTACAGTACTCTGAAAAAAGAGATCAAAAAAGGGATATCAGAAAATGAAAAAATATCCCTTGTTTGGGCCGGGGAGTTAGCTCAGTGGTTCTTGCGCCTGTCCTGCAAGCACAAGGGCCCTGGTTCGATTCCAGGATAACCATATACAATACTGGGTGTGGAGACTCACACCCAGCAGCAATCAGCACCACATACCACAGAGCTGGGCGTGGTGGCTCACGCCTGTAATCTCAGCACTCGGGAGGCAGAGGCAGGAGGACTGCTGTGATGTGCTGTGATTTGATGCGCTGAGCTCAGGGCCAGCCTGAACTACAAAACGAGACCCCGTCTCAAAAATAAAAAATCCCTGTTCTTGTGTAGGAAGAACAAATATAGTCAAAATAGCTACACTTCCAAACTGTCATGAAAATTTAATGTAATCCTGATAAAAAAAATCTCAACAGCATGTCTCACAAAATTCAAGAAACAATCCTAAAATTCACTTGGAACCAGAAGACAGCTAGAATAGCAAAGGCAACTCTCAGCAGCAAAGGCAAGGCAGGAGGCATCACAATTCCTGCCTTAAAATTGGACTACAAAGCTACTGTGATAAAAAACAGCATGGTACTGGCAAAAAAAAAAAAATCAGATTGATCAATGGAACAAATTAGAAGATGCAGGAACAATTCCAGATACATTCAGCCACTTTGTCTTTGACAAAGAAGTCTAATACCATCAGTGGGGGAAAAAAAAAAAAAAGCCTCTTTAATAACCGGTGTGGGAAAAGCTGGGTTTCAATTGCCAAAGATTAAAAATAGATCCATTTTTTTTCACTATGCACTAAACTAAAACTAAAATGAATCAAAGATCTAAACAGTAAAACAGAAATATTGAATTTGCTAGAAGACCGATTAGGTAGAACTCTTGAAGACATTGGTGTAGGCAAAGACTTCATGAACAAAACCCCAATCACACAGGAACTATCACAAAGAATCAACATTAGGATCTCATCTCTTTAAAAGACTTTTGCAAACCAAGAGAAGTACCACCAATAGGGTGAAAAGACAACCCACAGTGTGGGAAAATTTTTTTACCAGCTGTTCATCAGAGAAGGGACTTCAACTTAGCATATACAAAGAACTCAAAATAATTAGACTCCCTAAATTTAAAGACCCAATTCAAAAATAGGTATCTGGGGGGTAGAGGAATGGAAAAATATGAGAATGTAGTCGAATCATGTACTGGTACAAATTCTCAATGTTGATTGTGATCACTGCAATCATGTATATAAAATGTACTAATGCTGGGCATGGTGACTCACGCCTGTAATCCCAGCACTCAGGATGCAGAGGCAGGAGGATTGCTGTGATGTGAGTTTGAGGCTCAGCTAGGACCAACCTGAACTACAAAGCGAGACTCTGTCTCAAGAAAAATAAAAATTTAAAAACATATATATATAAAATGTACTAATAAAATCAATTTTTAATAAAAAGGCATTTGAAATGAATAGAGACTTCTCAGATGAAGAAGTAGAAACAGCAAATAATTATATGCCAAAATGTCCAACACCACTGGTCTTTTGAGAGATGCAAATGAAAACAACACTGAGATTCCACCTGACTCCGGGAAGAAAAGCTGCTGTCAAGAAATCAACTGCTAACAAACGCTGGTGGGGCTGTGAGGAAAAGGACCCTTCTCCACTACTGGTGGGAAAGTAGTGCAACTACTGTCGAAATCAGTATGGAGATTCCTCAAAAATCTGGGAAGGAGGAAGAAAATGTTCAAATGGGTTACAGCACCAGCGAGAGGGTGAGGAAAGGAAGGAAAGGAAAGGAAAAAAGATGAGAAAAGGAAAAAAATGGAAACAAATCTTTTGTAAACGAGAAGAGGAAGCAGTACTGAAGGGGGAGCAGGTGAGTGGGGAAAAAAGTAAGAATCAAGATATACTGTGTATAGGTACAAATTCCCTATGACGAATGTAATCATTGCATATGCCTGAAATGTACCAATAAACTTAAAAATAAAGGAGATGCAATAGTCAAATTTAAAAATCCAAAATTTCAAAATATTTCTATTTTAATTACAACAAAATTCACTCATATTTTGTTTTGGTTTTGGTTTAGTGTGTTTTGTTTTGTTTGAACAGGGTCTCACTATGCAGTCCAGGCTGGCCTGAAACTCTGACATATCCTCCTGCCTCTGTCAGCCACTGGAAATTCACTCTTTCTCAAAGTGCCACATGATCCTAGAGAAAACACGGGCAACTGAGTAGCTGCTGAATGTAGTATTCTATCATGAGGCTGACCTATATCTAGTGGAAGATTTTCTTAAAAGAACAGAATAATACTTAAAGATTCATAGTTTTTAAGCATTTTGTTCTGAATACAGAATTAAGTATATATTTACATAAAGCTATTTAATAAATGCTGCTCTATTCCATCTTAGTACACAAACTAATTTTGGATTGTATTTCTTCTGGTGAAGATCACAAACTATTGGATTTTTTAAAATTACTTTCAGAAATTGAAAAATGAATACTGTGATACACAAGAAAATAGTATTTATGAATCTATGAGTTGAGAAGTGGAAAAAAGATATATCTTGCCCAAAACATCTTACAAGCAAGATTAAAATGCAAACATAAAACAAATTCCCTGTTTATAATCATCTCTTCTCAACACAACTGCTTTATCTAAGGATAAAGGATTATTTTATTAGAAGCTATTACCATGTATATTTTCTGATATACTACTAAAAAATTTCATGTATTATTTTTATATTCATAGGAAATTGTTATACAACTTGATATTATCTACTAAATTATGACACTCACAGCCATCATAATTCAATTTTCAAACAATTCCCCCAAATATACAAGGCTCTATTAGTTGCTACTATGTATATGCCTCTACCTTTAAAAGTAAATTCACCATATCGACCTCACACGATGATGCAGGCTCATAATCCCAGCATTCTGAGCGGGTGAGGGAGGAGGATCACAAGTTTGAGGCAGCCTGGGCAACTGGGACTCTGTCTCAAAAAATCTAAAAAGGGAGTACAGTCTATTCCGAAGGCCTTGATATAGTCCCTACTACTGCAAATAAATACAAACAAACAAAAATATATCTTAGGGATTGGATTGTACCATGGCACTATAAAATAATAGTATTATGAATCAAATAGTGAAGACCTATAAATGTTTTTACAAATGTCCATGGGAGGCTGAAGCAGGAGGGTCACTGTGAATATAAGCCCAGTCTGAGCTACATAGCAAGACTTTGTCCCCTAAAAAAGAAAGATGTCCAGATAAAGATATAAAACTACATTTAAGTTTGATGTCTTAATATTACTTAACATGATATCAATTATTTCTTGAAAAAAAAAATTTTGACTTGAAATAGCAACAATTTCTGTTAGTCCAAATTATCAATCCCTTACACCAGTGATGGCGAACCTTTTAGAACTTTCAACGATGCCAACAGCCCACGGTGGCACATGTGTCGTAGGTTCACTACCACTGTCCTAAACCAAATACTTTCTGGCAGATCTCGATCTTAGTTGGTACCTGCAGGTAACACAGATGGCATGCACAAAAGTCTTACCTGGCCCAACCCGACTGTTTCAGTGTCAATAACCGTGATGATGCCTGGGACCAGAGGGCTCCGCCGAGAGTTACTATGGACAGTCACATCATCTTCCGTCACACCTGAGGGCACCGTGCCTGTCAGCTGAGTCACCACCTTCCCGACCATTGTCAGGCCACTTTTCAAAGTCTGTCCGATGAGGAAAAGAATATACGACAGTACATTAACAGAGAGAGTCTAAGTAGAAATATACACTTTATGGATTGTCCTATGTTAAATTCTTTATTTAATTCTTTATTTATTTATAAATTCTTTATACTCTTTTATACAACAGTTGTCGTCAGTGTTCAGTCTAACTTTTCACATGATTCTGAATTTTAGTTAGCAAATCAGTATTTTAAAGGGAATGGTCCAATGAAGTTACAAAGTCAGCATAGTGGCAATAAAGCCATAATTAAATGATTCTAACTATAATTAAAGATCTCTTTCACAAACGGAGCAATTATATTTTGTAAAAAGCATGCATTTCATTCCTGCCCTTTAATGCTTTTAAAATACATGACATAATAATAAGAAATTATGTGATATTCTCTTCTTTTGAAATGTTACATATGTAATTTTATATCTACTTTTTGGCATGAAAAGGATGGAGATACTGGTAAAATATGTAGAAAAAGCCTATGTTTCCTACATAAATTTATAATATGTTGTTCTATAATATTATAAACCAATATTTGGGATGTGGAAAATACAGTCTCTGTCCAAGATTCTAGCTACTAACTGAATTAAGTATCATATACAAAATTAGCTAAGAGGTTTCCTTTCTATTTGCTAGTAGTAAACAAATGTAGTGTTGTAAAATATTATTTGAATTAAAAGTAAATTAGGATCTTTCATAATTACATTTTAATCCATTTCTTTAAATAGGTAAAACTCACATTATTTTCTTATAAGTAAATTGTCTGATTATCCTCATATTGTTAATAAAAATTTTTTTTTTTTTTTAGGTTTTTTTTGAGACAGGGTCTCGCTTTTGTGGTTTAGGCTGGCCCTGAGCTCAGCCTCCAACTCACATCACAATCCTCCTGCCTCTGCCTCCCGAGTGCTGGGATGACAGGCGTGAGCCACCAAGCCCGGCACAGTGGTATGTGGTACTGGTTGCTGCTGGGTGTGGGTCTCCACACCCAGTATTGTTATGTGGTTACCGGGGAATCGAACCCGTGCCCTTGCGCTTGCAAGACAGGCGCCGGAACCACTGAGCTAACTCCCCGGCCCTAATAAAAATATTTTTAAAGTAACAGGGTTACCTTTTACTAGAAAGAAAGAAAGCAAAAAAAAAATAGTTTGAAAAGTCTAGTTATTTGATCCAAAATAAGCAGTTTAGGGTTTTTTGTTTTTTGTTTTTTGTTTTGTTTTGTTTTGAGATAGGGTCTCACTTCGTGGTTCAGGCTGGCCCTGAGCTCAGCCTCAAACTCACACAGCAATCCTCCTGCCTCTGCCTCCCAAGTGTTGGGATGACAGGCGTGAGCCACCACGCCCGGCACTGTGGTATGTGGTACTGGTTGCTGCTGGGCATGAGTCTCCATGCCCAGTACTGTACATGGTTACTGGGGAATCGAACCCGGGCCCTTGCGCTTGCAAGACAGGTGCCGGGGCTGGGGATTTAGCTCAGTGGTTCCGGCGCCTGTCTTGCAAGCACAAGGACCCAGGTTCGATTCCCCAGCAACCACATACAATACTGGGCGTGGAGACTCACGACCAGCAGCAATCAGTACCACATACCACAGTGCCGGGCGTGGTGGCTCACGCCTGTCATCCCAGCACTCGGGAGGCAGAGGCAGAAGGATTGCTGTGATGTGAGTTTGAGGCTGAGCTCAGGGCCAGCCTGAACTACAAAGTGAAACCCTGTCTCCAAAAAAAAAAAAAAAAAAAAGAAAAGAAAAGACAGGCACCGGAACCACTGAGCTAACTCCCTGGCCCCAAAATAAGCCGTTTACATTACAAGGATGTTAGAAATTGAACAATGAATAATATATGCACATTTCTCATACTGAAAAAGTTTATTAAAATGCTTCATATTAATCTTAAGGTGACTTCTTAAATAACTATAGACAAAATATTCTCACCTATATTCTGGCATACGCTATAGATAAAATTTTATATGTAACTTATTATATACACAGCGTTTTAAACTATACTGTATAAATGGTACACAAAAATGTTTGTGAAAGCGAATATGCATTTTAGGCAACAATTATACAAGAATCAAAACAGGAAAAGAAGTTTTCAGTAAGAGTAACGATATATGTTATTACAGTTATGTTTCAAGGTATCTGTTCTAGGATCTACAGATATCCTCATTTTTATAAAAAAGGAAAAATTGAAGCCAGGGAATTTAAGTAAAATGGCATCTTAGGCATGTAAGCAATGACAGCCAGCATTCAAACCAGAGCTATTGACTCCAGAATCTGATTTTTAACCACTATCTTAACCTACACCGCCCTGTAATCTGCCCTTACAATCAACTTGGTGGCCTCACATTCTTGAATACAAAACACAGATGTCTTATGGGATGAGGTGACAAAAGGAAAAACTTAGAACCTCAATAACGTATCCTAACAAATACTTAAAAGGACCAAGAAAGCCAGCTGCTAAATTCAAGCAAAGATGTAACCTAGAGCGGACGAAAACCAAGAAAAAAACCCACAAATCAATTGTAACTATTTTGTTTAGTGCTAAAAATTCCAATAGTAGTGATGATAAATCACATTAGTGTTCCTCAATTAGCAGCCAAGCGCTTGTTTCAATAATTCACAACAAATGACTTACACCAGCTCTGCGACAGTGCTGTCAAGTGAGGCCCCAAAAGACAAGAGAACCAGGCGCCACGTGTATTGATGTCAAGAGCGGCCAGGAAGCCCGACCAGGCTGAGCTGCCGCTGATGGACGGCTCCATTAATGCTAATGGAGACGCTCCCACTTAGAAGCAGCGATCCCTTTATCAAAGAGATGCCTTTTAGTTTTAAAGTCTTTGGCCACGCGCATCCTCCGCATTTGCCCCTGAGCCTACTATTTCATGCTCTTATACCAATGAACTGGAATAAAACTAAAAGGACCGAGTGCATAAAAAGTGGAAAGTAATGTACCAAGTCAAACCACAAGGTAACTATAAAAGTTCACATAAGAAAACAAAGGAAAGGACCCGTGAAAGGGAAAACAGCGGTATAATTGCATATTCAGAGGGGGAAATGCTATGAATACTGACCTAGCTGTCTTACTAGTGAGTACAACAACAAGACTTAGGCCACCCCACGGGCATGTGTGACTACGCCAAAGGACGCGTCCTGTATAAAATAAAACACAATTCATTTTTAAAAAGCGGAACAAAACCTCTTCCATTTGTATATTCATTTTTAAGTTAGTATTCCTCACAGCTAATTAATAGTGAGGTAGGAAGGAAGAGTGTTGAGAATTTTCTGCATTAGTAAACATCATTGGCTCTAGGATGAATTTGCTGCCATCTTAGAACTAGACACAAGCAGGCCACTAGTGTACAGAAGCAATCTACATCGTGCTGGCACAGAGCAGCTCAAACATACCATATTTAGGCATTTGAATCACCTCACAGGAATTTCTCTTCCCACTTCATTTCAGTAGTCAGCGTATTATTTATGCACCTGATAATTTTCTCAAATATATACAAAAAAAGATGGCCAACGATAGATCAGAAATAGAGAAATATACCTGAACAAATGGAGATGAAAAATTAGACTGAATTTCCTCATCATCTGAGTCTAAATTCATAAATAAGTTCATTAAGTCCCTGAACACAAAACTGTAGCTATGAGACAGCTGAACACTAGATTATAACAAAACTGTGAAAAAAAATCTGTTATGACCTAGAAGTCAAATAAGCATGGGGCATACACTGCTCATTACAAGCAAATTGGCCAAAGGGTCACTAGTCTTCCTTCACCTTCTTTATGCCGTACCAGTTGTCCCCTCCGTCCATTAGTGATAATGGTGTTGCTCTCACCAAACTGTCAGTTGTCATCAAGAAGTTATCAGACAACAAGAAAAAAATGGGCATTTTTATTAAATCAATTGGTCACACAGGTTAAAATGCACAAAAACAGTTATGAAGGAACTAGAAAATATGGACACAATTTTATAAATATACCAAAATAATCTCATATGAACAATTTCAACATTAAACTGTTTTCTTTACTACTGTCACAGAAAATCTACTGCTTTATACTCTTTGAAAGTCAAATCGGCTATTATAAAAATCAAAGAGAAAAATCTAACAGAATAAAGATTAATTTGAAGTGTTTAGAAACTGAGAAAAATGTAAAAATAATGATTACTCCCTCTAAGGAGCACCCGGTGCATTTGCAATTAATATATTTACCCTCACAACTGTATGGTGAGACAAAAAATTAATAGATAAAATCTCTCTGTAACAGAGTGGGTAAATAACCTCTCTGTAGCCACAGAAAAGACTGTTGTCAGAAGTAGCAAAAGTGATGATTACTCTTTCAGGTAATAGGATTAGTCAGTGAAGTCCATATCCCATCAGGTAATACACTACCTGAAATAGTAAAAGATAATAGTTCAAAAAATGCACTTTCTACTTTCTATAATGACAGATTAACTCTTTCGAAATGAGAGGAAATACTTTTGTAAATGCTGCTCAAAGGTTCTGAAAAACACAGTGCAGAGTTACCACACTGCCCTGAGTTCCATCCCTAGCATGGGGGCGGGGCGCGTTGAATCCAAGAGAAATCCAGATGCTCCAGTTGTCTATTTGGACTTGGAGATGAGACTCACTGATGCTTTTGACAGATTTCCGGAGCCAGGTCTTGTACCAGTAGGTTGCAGCAGTAGGTTGGAAGTGAATCTATCTGGTAAAAATTCTGCCGTGTTTTAAATTGCCCCATAAATACAGAGACCATAGAAAACTGAAACTCTTCTGATGATCAGCGAGCACAGCTATTACAAGTGAAGGTCATTTACGTAACTTAAATAACCTCCACTCCAAAAATTGAATTAAGATGAACCAAGACTGATAAGAGCCCTAGATCTCCAGTATTATTGCAAACTTAAACTGCTTCTCAAAATCCTGGCAAGACATCAAAAATAAAAACCAACAGAAAGAGCCACAGAAACACATCTGAAAGTAAACCAGACATTGGAGTTATCAGGAACAGACTTTAATACAGCTAGTTTAATGGGTCAGATGTGATTATCTGGGGAAAGTGGAAATTGAGAGAACCAAAAGATATATGTTCAAATCTTTCCAATGATTTCTTTTTCATCTATTGGGATTATAATTTTGTGCTGTTCAATGTGGCAAAGTACAGTCATTCCTTATGAATGGCCACTGCGTCTTATATTATGTAAATAATCATCTTAAGTGGTTTCTGAGAAGTCATATTTCCCATATATTGCTTTATTTTTTTTTCTTTTTTGTTGTTTTGTTTCGTTTTTTTGAGAAAGGGTCTCGCTTTGTAGTTCAGGCTGGCCCTGAGCTCAGCCTCAAACTCACATCACAGCAATCCTCCTGCCTCTGCCTCCCAAGTGCTGGGATTACAGGCGTGAGCCACCACGCCCAGCCCTGTGGTATGTGTGGTACTGATTGCTGCTGGGCATGAGTCTGCACACCCAGAATAGTATGTGGTTACCAGGGATTGAACCCAGGTCCTTGTGCTTGCAAGATAGGCGCCGAAACCACTGAGCTAAATCCCCAGCCCTACTTCATTTTTTTCTGCAGGTATTTTCTACGGTTTTATTACATTTGTATTCATATGTTAGACAGGACCAACTCAGTTTCTCTTTTTATAATACTTGTCAATTTTCATTATCAGGATACTATGGCATCATAAAACAAGACTAAGGAAAATCAGGCTTCGTATTCTCTGAAGGAGTGTGCAATACTGCCACTGTTAATTCTTACATTTTAGATCAAATTCTCTATAAACATTTTGCAGGTCTAAAAATACTTTTAGAGTTTTTTTTAAAATGAACTTTATACTCCCTGAAACAGAAAACCATAGCAATTCTGTGTACTTCTTGACTCTTCACAAATCAACACAGACAGGAGAATAATCCATAATGTGATAGTAACAGAATGAAGTATACATTCAGCATTATAAAAATTGAAGCGGTGGGGCCAAGGATTTAGTTCAGTGCTTCTGGTGCCTGCTTTGTAAGCACATGGCCCCAGGATTCGATCCAGTAACCTCATACTACAATGCTGGGTGTGGAGACTCACGCTCACTAACAGTAAGTACCACATACCACAGTGCCAGGCATGGTGGCTCACGCCTGTAATCCCAGCACTTGGGAGGTAGAGGCAGGAGGATTGCTGTGAATTTCAGGCTCACTTGGGCTACATAGAGAGCTGAGGGCCAGCCTGAACTATAAAGCAAGAACCTGTCTCAAAAAAAAAAAAAAAAAAAAAACTGAAGAAGTAATTTTGATGTAGTTACCAGGCAAAATTAAAGATACTCTATTCCCTCAAAGGCAGATTTATAAATGAAAAACTTTTCAAAGATATTTAGCAATGCTTGAATTAAATATAATAATAACCTACCAGGTCGGGGTAGAGTATATGATTGGAAATGTTTCTAAAAATTAAACTACTCACTTATACAAATATAGGCTATCAAGAAGTGGGTATTTTAATGTTCACTGACCTACTGCTTTCATCATTTTATGAGTTTACAACTGTGAATATGAATTAACATTCAAATGGGCATGAAGGGGCCGAGGTGGTGGCACATTCTCACAATCCCAACATTGAGAGTCTGGGTCAGGAGTTCAACACGAGCCCAGGCTACACTGCAAGGTACTGTCAAAAGAGTGGAATCTGGGCACGGTGGCACACCTCCAATCCCAACACTCTGGGAAACTGAGACAAGCACATCATAGTTTCAAGTCCTATCTGGGTAACTGAGTGATTCAGTGAAATCCTGTCTCAAAATTTTTTAAACTGGCTAAGGATATCACTGAGTGTGAAGACTCTGGGTTTAATCCTCTGTACAACAAAAAGAAAAAGACAAGCACAGAAACATTTAAAGGCCAAGGATATAGTTCAGTGCAAAGGCTCTGGGTTCAGTTCCAAGTCCAATAAAAAAAATTAAGCATTACTTATTTTCTTCAAAAGCAAATGAAAGATGTTATATAACTACCAAAGCTAATAATGAATTATAACCACTCATTTGATGATTATGGGTCATTGGGAAATTAATTAGACTGATAGATTCTTAGATAGACAGATTCTTAGAATCTATTTAGAACACCAACATATATCCCAGAGGTCCCAGTACTGAGATGCGGGGACACAGGAGTTCAGACTTGTTATCTTTAAGTCATATTAATTTTGGCTTTGATTCCAACATTTCCACAGTGAAATACTTATTAAATGAATCTGATCGCTTCCCTTTTATGTAAGCACAACAAACATGTAATAATATTGAACAAGAAATTAAAATTTTTAAAAAGTAAAAATTAAAAAATTATCTTCTACTATGTAACTGAAAATTATTTAAAAATGTTAATACTATGAGCTACCCTGATTCACACACGAGAGAAAAATAGCACTAAAAAGGAAAAATGGCAATTCTAACACATGAGAAAAAAATCTGACTGTTAAAAGATACCGATAAACTAACAATACAGTTGAAAATTCTGCCAAGATTCCTCTTTTTTGGGGCCAGGGAGTTAGCTCAGTGGTTCCGGCGCCTGTCTCGCAAGCGCAGGGACCCAGGTTCGATTCCCCGGTAACCACACAACAATACTGGGTGTGGAGACAACCAGCAGCAACCAGTACCACATACCACAGTGCCGGGCGTGGTGGCTCACGCCTGTAATCCCAGCACTCGGGAGGCAGAGGCAGGAGGATTGTGATGTGAGTTGGAGGCTGAGCTCAGGGCCAGCCTGAACCACAAAGCGAGACCCTGTCTCCAAAAACCTAAAAAAAAAAAAAAGATTCCTCTTTTTTGAAATGATTATTTTTACCTACACAATGGGGAAAGGCCAACATTCCTACAAAGGGTTCTAAAATACATAGTGCTATATGAGTACAGGCACTATTTCCTTTTTAAGTGTAATTCTTCTCTCATCAAACCAAGAAACACATTCTGAAGCACATCATGTAAGCATTTGTGATCAATCCTGAAGGATTTTTGTGTTTGTTTTACATAAAACAGTGTGACCTTTGATTCCCTCTCCGTGGTTTCCTTTAAACTGTTGTTCTTTTCTGAGTAGTTGTGCTTTCCATTACATGCTGTCATTTAGATTCACTCTGTCCTCCCTATTATTAGAACGGTTTTGTTGTACACGTCACAATTCAAAAGGATGGTGGTTATAAGAATACCTTATAATCAGCACAAAGTTTACCCGGCTTCATCAAAATTAACCCTCACACACAAAAAAGAACTCACTTGCCAAACATGAAGGGGGCAGCCCCTTGATATGAAAGAACCTTTGAATGTATCAGGGGACTGACTCAACTTTTCATAAAGAATGATTTTTTTTTTATGTCAAGAAGAGTCACACATGTTCAAAGATGTACGGGATGTCGGTAAAGGTAGAATGACGCAGACTACAGAAAAAAAAAAATCCAAGAAGTTGCTACTCAGAACATATGATGCTTCCTTCAATCATGGTATTAATCAGTTCCCCCAGTTTAACCCAATTAAGAGACTTAAGTAGAAACTCTACAATCATTACAAAAGAGAACTTATTCACCCCAAAGATTAAACGCCAAATCAGTCACCAATTCTCATAAATGACCCAAAATAATTTTACTTCTGAATGGTAATTCCACATTCACGAGTGAAAATGAAAGGGAAGTTTCAATGGGACATCAGCACAAGTCCGGGGGGCTCCTCGGGTACTCACTTTGGCAGCACTAATGACCGTGGCAGTGTAGGACTGAATGTTGTCTCCACAGGCTCCACCCCGGGACTGATGACACCGAATCAGCTGGGGGAGAAGAGAGAGAGAGCCAAGTCGTTTTCTATTCAGCTGTTTAACTCTTCAGCCGGTGAGATGCGCTTCTTCACCACGCGTGATGGCCGTGCATGGGAAGGCCAGCACGAGTGTCTTGCAGACAAACAGCTCCAGCTCGGAGTCCTACGGAGACACTTCTGTTCCTTTCTTAGAATCTACTGGTGCCATTCAGGCAGTTTCACGTTCAACTACATTTCTAATTACAAGATGAAAAGTTTTCAAGAATTCATAAACTCTAACATGGTAAGGATTTGGGATCTGGCAGCTGTCCTACAAATTTTAAAAAACATAATCAAAGAACTCAGACATGACTTTCTAACATTAAATATTTGACATGCTAGCAAATTGAATGTTTTGTCTTCCTAAAGTCTCCACAAAGATTATAAAAGGAAACACAAAAAAATAAACAAAAGATTTTGCTGTATTTGCATTTTCGATTGTGTTAGTGGAAAAGTGACACAAATTACACATAAATCAACTGTGACACATACGCTAGCTATCCAGAGTGCTCAGTGCTTATGCTATTAGGAATAAACACACGGGTTGGAAGCTAAGTGTTGGGGTACACCTGTGTCACCCCAGAACTCCAGGGCTGAAGCTAGATGACAGAGAGCCAGTTTGAGCCCAGCCTGGGCAAATCAGCAACATCTCACCTCAAAGTACAAGACTCAAAAAAGGTGCTAGGCGACACTCCTGGGCTCAACCCTCAGCACCACAAAAAGTGCAGCAGTGGAAGTTAGAGTCAGCGACAGTGCACTTGCCTAGCATGTGTGATGCCCCGGGTTTTTTTCTCCAAAAAAGAAAAAATTTAAAAAGAAAAAAAAACTAAAGGGGTGTATGTGTGTGTGTATCCATATTTACATCTGATACAAATAAATCAACCTGCCAATTTTGAAAGTGAATTAATACTTTGATATGCGCGATTCTCTCGGACATTGAGCAATAAACTGAGATTAAATTCTTCACTTGTCACATCATTATTCACATTTGTGTGTTTATATGTTTTTAAACTTAAAAATATGAATTTTCAAAAGCTTCAGGAGTTTATATGGTCTAAAACTACATCCTTTGGGGTAATCCTTTTGTTTTTAATTCAAAAATTTTTGATCACTCACAGTATTTGCAAAAACTCCTGCAAAGCAATATTAATAAATTAGAAAGGAAGACTTTTAAAAATCTGGGAACATTACGCTATTTTTTAGGCAACCTCTACTGTATAATCAAGGTAACTGGTTAGTCACAGTGGTTTCACATGAAGGAAAATAAGGAATCTGCAAACTGATGTCTTTAGCTAATAAGAAGAATCTCATTTATTCATCCACAAATATACATTCAGAGAATTATAATTATCCCTCTGCTGCCTCCTGCTGCACAAAGAAAGAAAGACAATATTCTGAAAAAACTATTCCCACGTGAGGTAATTAAAATATTCACAAATGTGTAAAAACTCTTACCTTTTCAATTTGAGCACAATTGAGTCAATATGTCTACAGTGAAATTTTGTTCTTTAAAATACAGATTGATATGGAAATTAAGTCTATCTTGAGTCAATAAAAGATGTGTAAAACTATGTCAAGTGGACAAATTTGAAGGAGTTGCTAACAAAAAAGTAAAATACCAAAAACATACGTACAACTGCTATATGATTTCTCACAAAAGGGAAATGTAAATGAATATGTACAATATAATAAATGATATAACCATAAATAAAATATAAATATTAGGAGAATTGTACCCAATTCCAAAATGAAGGAAAGAAGAAAGAGAAGGGTGAAGAATAAACAAAAGAAAACACGTATGGTGAATGCACTTCGCCACATACTCTCGGTTTCACATAGCAGTTACAGTGGTACAACTGAAAACAGGTCCGTCCTCTTCATTTTGTTTGACTTTGTAGCAGTACGGACAGGTGATTCTGCATCTGTTTTTTGTATTAGTAGATGTGATGGCAGGATATGATTATGCAAAAGGGACATGAATATGAAATGGAGAAGACAAGGAAGTATCTTTTGGAAGTATCGATGTGAATTCATTACATCCAAAACATGCATGCATGTATAGGTGTACATTTGCCCCAACTGTCTATTTGTGTATATACCACTCATTTCCTAACACTGACCAATGAAAAGGGCTAGAAGCAAAGACTTGGGCACATTTAACCTGACCAACGTTATGCTCTTAGTAACAGAACTGGTTTAAAGGAATCAGCAGAGTCAGGTGCAGTGGCACACACCTATAATCCTACCACTTGAGAGGCTGAGGCAGGTGATCGCCATGAGTTCAAGGATGGTCTGGGCTACCAGCAAGACCTTGGTGGAGGGTGGGGAACCACAGCAGAGCCAAAAGTAACAGATTCAGGGCTGACACAAGATAAGTAAGGTAAGTACAAAATGAATGTAGATACAGCTTATGCAAGTAAGGAAATGGTGTGCCTGTGGTTTGGATTGTAGTATATAAGAATATGACAGGAACAGGGATTTAGCTTAGTAGTTCCAATACCTGCCTTGCAAGTGCAAGGGCCCAGGTTTGATGCCCAGTAACCACACACAACAATGCTGGGTTTGGAGACTCACACCCACCAGCAATCAGAACCACTTACCACAGTGACAGGCGTGGTGGCTCACACCTGTTATCCCAGCACTTGGGAGGCAGAGGCAGGAGGATTGCTGTGAGTTCAAGGCTGAGCTCAGGACCAGCCTGAACTACAAAAGGCAGACCGTGTCTCAAAAAAAAAAAAAAAAAAGTGGGGCCAAGGATTTAGCTCAGTGGTTCTGGTGCCTGTCTTGCAAGCGCAAGGGCCTGGGTTTGATCCCAGTAACCACATACAATACTGGGTGTGGAGACTCACACCCAGCAGCAATCAGTACCATATACCACAGTGCCGGGCGTGCTGGCTCACGCCTGTAATCCCAGCACTCGGGAGGCAGAGGCAGGAGGATTGCTGGAATGTGAGTTTGAGGCTGAGCTCAGGGCCAGCCTGAACCACAAAAGCGAGACCCTGTCTCAAAATACAAAAACAAAAAAAAACCCAACAATAACAAAAATAAGCCCAAGTTAAGATCATCAGCCAATAGACACATTTAGTACGTCCACAAAAACATACAATACATAATTATAAAATAATAATACAAACATATAATTGATGTAAATAACATTATTGAATTGATGCTTAACTTGTAAATTAAAATTAAGTATTCATAAATACCCAAGTGGGCGCCTTTGGAGAAGTACATATTTCTCTAGATGAACTTGCCAAATGATATGAATAACATACACACTTGATAAAAAAGAGAGGTGGTCGTGTCTAATAGGAATCTTCATAAATCAATACATAGTATGTTGTAATGGATGTACTTAATGTACTCTTGGGAAATAAAAAACATGTTTTCTAAATTTTTCTCCTTTTTTGGTAGTGGGAATCAAACTTGTGACCTTGTGCTTATGAGGAAGGCACTATAACCATTGAGCTAAATCCCTGGCCCTTTTTTTCCCTAAATTTTGGTGCCCACAATTTTTGGTCATTTTTCTGCGGACCATCATTCTTAACTGTCATCCATTTTTGTTGCCACTCCTGCCTTGTAAGTCTTCAATTAATACTTGATTTAATGGTAACTTTGTGAAGCCCAGCCTGCATGGGGTCATGACTTGGCTGAAAAATCCATCCTGTAACATCACTGACAGCTGTGTTGCACTATGAGCAGGCTACACAGACAAGAAGCGGTCCTTTAAGGAGGGCTCTGCTGCTGGACATGAGAGATTGAGGCCAATGGTTCCACAGAAAATGGAGTTGCAAGAAATGAAGGCCAGCATTCAGGGTTTGGAGATGACCATGTTCCAGAAAAAGATGATATGATTGCATTTCAATAAATGTAGACCATTATACATGAAAAAAGTAAGACATTTTCTGAAAATAAACCCAGCAGCAATCAGCACCACATACCACAGTGCCCGCCTTGGTGGCTCAAACCTGTAATCCCAGCACTCAGGAGGCAGAGGCAGGAGGATTACAGTCAGTTTGAGGCTCACTTGGACTAAATAGTTAGCTCAGGGCCAGCGTGAACCTCAAAGTGAGACTGTATCTCAAAAAAAACGAGACCACTATATATCTTTCACAAGGACTTCTTTTGTTTGAAAAAAGTTATTACGAAAGAGCTGTTTTTATGAGAATTACCAGAAAAATCAAGAGACCAAAAAAGATGGAACATAAATAGAACACTAAGTAAATGCAAAATATCCTAATTGTTGCAGACAGATTTTTGGATGACATGAAGGAATTCACCTAGAAAAATGACTTTCCCTAGTCATTTCTGGATTTTGTAGATTTCATAGACTAGAGATTTACTAGTTCTGTGGCTTCACAAGATTTTTAACTTACCACATCCAGATTTTTTTTTTTTTTTTTTTTTTAGGTTTTTTTTTTTGAGACAGGGTTTCGCTTTGTGGTTCAGGCTGGCCCTCAGCTCAGCCTCCAACTCACATCACAGCAATCCTCCTGCCTCTGCCTCCCGAGTGCTGGGATTACAGGCGTGAGCCACCACGCCCGGCACTGTGGTATGTGGTACTGGTTGCTGCTGGGCGTCAGTCTCCACGCCCAGTGTGGTATGTGGTTACCGGGGAATCGAACCCGGGCCCTTGCGCTTGCAAGACAGGCGCCGGAACCACTGAGCTAACTCCCCGGCCCACCACATCCAGATTTTGTCAAAAGTTATTTCACATTATTTCATATTAACCCCAATACAATAAACTTGCAACCAATAAAAATGACATAAAATCATTAACCATCTTTGAAGTCTACACTATTCTTTTTTCTTTTACTCTTTGCCTTTTTGCAGTACTGTGTGTGGATTGAACCTAGGCCTTTTACACTGGGCTTTATCTCCAGCTCTTTTTTTTTGAGACAGAGTCTTGCTTTTGTAGTTCAGGCTGGCCCTGAGCTTGGCCTTGAACTCACAGCAATCCTCCTGCCTCTACCTTCCCAGTGCTGGGATTACAGGCATGAGTCACCATGCCCAGCACTGTGGTTTGTTGTTCTGATTGCTGGTGGGTGTGAGTCTCCATGCCCTTTGTTTGTGGTTACTGGGGATGGAACACGGTCCCTTTCAATTCCCAGGTAGGTGCCAGAACCACTGAACTAAATCCCCGACCCTCCAGCTCATTTTTTATTTCATAACCAGATGCTGCAAAGTTGCTAAGGGTAGGCTTGGATTTGAGATCATGCCTCGGTTCTTTTTTACATTTTATTCTAAGTGCACATAGAGAGTGCCAACTGACATAAAAACTGCTTTATGTTCCCTTATATAAATTTGTTTTGCACTGAATTGTGCATAAGTAATCTCTTCCTCTATAAACACAATATCATCATTCATGATGAAAATCTTGGAATCTCAATTTGATAAATAACTGGAAAATAAGGTAAATGAAAGTGAATATTTGTGGCTTAATCACTGAAACAAATAGTTGCACCTTTTTATAGGGCTGTTTGCTGCCAAAGATAGCCAAAGATACAGTTTTATTTTTTTAATTGAAATCTTTACTGGTACATTACATATATACATCATGATTGCACTCAACAATAAGAATTTGTACCAGTATACGACACACTTCATTCACAAATTCTCATTGTTGAGTGCTAGAAGTTATTCCTGTCTCGTGATTTATACCTCCATAGAAGTTTTTTCTGTCTTTTCATTGCTGCTGCTTTGTAATCTCAGTGTTGCACTTTAATACTACTCAACACTACTCAAGTTCTTTATGTAGTAGAAAATCAATAAAAATTTTAGATTCTACTGAGTCTTTAAGGACATCTGTAGAACATTTATATATATATATATTTTTTTTCCCCCCCAAAGTCTTTCTATGTAGCTTGAGGCTGGCATTTAAGTCACTATGTAGCCCAGGCCAGTTCTTAAAAGAATCCAAATATTGACTGCACAATGAAAACCAAAGCGAACTAGTAAGGCAAACATTCATTACTGGTAATCAATAGAACAAATATATTTTCTATGGAAAATCTTTGAAACACTTGCTCCATTACAAATAATCCAAATATGGGCCTCTTCTTACCTTATTTTCTGCATAAGCAAGCCAACGGCTCCCAAGAGCAATCGGATTCATGTTTGGCCCAGGGCAAGGATAACAACCTGAAAGTTTCAAACAGTAGCACTGAGAAATTCCTTAATGATTTTTTTTGCATCAAATGTTGGTATCAGAAAAACAAAAAAGCCAAAAGTTCATTATTTTTTCAATTCTCATATGAAACTCCCAGCCTACTAGTCTTATTTTAATAGCCAAAGGAGGTACATTTTTTTTTCTACTTAGTTTCTTTTCAGTACCCTGCTCCATTAATGAAATAAATCTGGAAAGAACCATGTTTCACTACAACCAGCCATCTCAGAAGCTATGCCTGAAAAAGAGAATGAAGTTAATAGGCTCGCTTTTGGTTGCAAAACTGAAAAGCATAAATAGAAACAAAATTTTAAGATAGAGCTCAGTGGTTCTGTGCCTTCCTAGCAAGCATAAGGTCCTGAGATTGATCCCTAGTACCACGAAAAAAGAAAAAGAATTTTAGAAGAGGCAAAAGAAAGGTTAAAATAGTCTTAGGAGGTTAAGGACATAAGCAAACTATCAAAGATATACGGAAAAAAGCACATATACAAAGGTGTGAGCCAATGAGGACAAGCACCCTGAGGAAGTACACGGCACCAGGTATTTACATTCCGTACTCTATACGAGTCTTCTTTCCAGCAGCCAATAACATTCGATGGCTCTGAGCAAACTCTCAGAAAAACAGCACAGTAAATTTTCATGACCTTGGATTAAGCAGTAGTTATTTATGACACCAAAAATACAAGTGACAAAAGAAAACATTAAGTTAGATTTTATGAACACTAAAAATTTTGACAGCTAGGTGAGATAGTGCATGCCTGTAATCCTAGCAGTTTGCAGACTACTAAGGCAGGAGGACTCCGAGTCCAAGGACAGCCTGGGTTATTCAGTGAATACAAAGCTGGCCTGCAACCACATAGTAAGACCCTGTACCAAAAGCAAAAAGAAATTAAATAATTAAAAATAAATTTAAGGGGCCAGGGATTTAGCTCAGTGGTTCCAGCACCTGTCTTGCAAGCTCAAGGACCCGGTTCCATTCCCTGGTAACCACATACAATACTGGGTGTGAAGACCCACGCTCAGCAGCAATCAATTCCACATACCACAGTGCCAGGCGTGGTGGCTCATGCCTGTAATCCCAGCACTCTGGAGGCAGAGGCAGGAGGATTGCTGTGATGTGAGCTGGTGGCTGAGCTCAGGGCCACCCTGAACTACAAAAAGCGAGACCCTGTCTCAAAAAAACAAAAACAAAAAAACCTTAAATCCTAGCTTTTTGAGGAATCTCTACACTAATTTCCACAGTGGCTGTACCATTCTACATTCCCACTAACAGTGGAGAAGGGTTCCTTGCTTCCCACAGCCACATCAACATTTGTTATTGGTTGATTTCTGGATAGCAGCCAATCTTTCTGAAGTGAGATGGAATCTCAGTGTTGTTCTCCTCTGCATCCCTTGAAAGACCAGTGATATTGAACATTTCTTCATGTATTTCTTTGCTGCCTGTACTTCTTCACCTGAAAAATGTCTCTGCATTTCAGGTGCCCATCTTTGAAATGAGTCTTTACATTTGGGGGAGCTAACTGTTTTAAGTTCTTTATATGTTCTAGATAGTAGTCCTTTGTCTGAGAAACAGCTGGTAAAATTTTTCCCCCAACTTTTAGGTTATCTTTTCATGCTGTTGGTGGTTTCTTTTGCTGTTTAGAAGTTTTTTAATAAAATGAGATCCCAACTGTTGATTCTTTCTACTAGTTCCTGTGCTGCTGCCAGAATGCATGATAGATACTGGGGGAAAGGAAGAAAATGTTCAAAGGGAAAAGGGAGAGGGGGTAAGGAAAGATAAAATTGGGAAGGGAAAGAAAAAATTTGATAGGAAAAAAAACAGAAACAAGGGGCCGGGGATTTAGCTCAGTGGTTCTGGCGCCTGTCTTGCAAGCACAAGGACCCGGGTTTGATTCCCCGCCAACCACATTCAATAGTGGGTGTGGAGACTCACCCCCAGCAGCAATCAGTACCACATACCACAGTGTCAGGTGTGGTGGCTCACACCTGTAATCCCAGCACTCGGGAGGCAGAGGCAGGAGGATTGCTGTGATGTGAGTTTGAGGCTGAGCTCAGGGCCAGCCTGAACTCCAAAGCGAGACTCTGTCTCAAAAAAAAAAAAAAAGCAAAAAACAAAAAACACGTAAACAACTGTTCAAGTTCAGAATGTTTATCTGCATAAAAACTTGTGTGCTAGTATTCAAATAAACATTACCCATAATAGTCCAAAACAGATATCAGTCAAAGGGTGAATATATAAGATATAGTAAATTCATACAATGTAATATTATTATTCAAAAAGAAACTGAAAGAGGCCATAAAGTGGATGAATTCTAATTATATTTTGATTAGTGAAAGACATCAGTCACATATAACAACATCTCAGCAGTAGTATGAACATACTCCTGCAGGAAAACAGTGAATGCTAAATATCCCTGACTATTTCTTAACCACCATACAGCTGATTACTGACCTTTTTAAGGTTTTAGGGGCTTTGAGATAATTGATTTTATTTTTATTTTTCATGTATGTGAAACACAGGAATAACAAAAGACTACCACTGTTAGGCTTAACAGGTGAGAATTACATGCAAACGAAAGTCAAACATAGTTCATCCCATAGTGACTATCCAATAAGGACCCATGACCTGAGCTCTCACAGTTCTCAAGATTCTGAAGCAGAACCCACACAGGGTTAATTTTAACTTTGAACTCACTCTGGCCTTAGGTCTCATGTGTACTTCCCAATGTCTACTTGTGAATGCTACAAATGGATTTCTTAGTATAGAAAACAAATGTCCTCACTGGAAAATTTAAAAAGGAAAGCTCTTTTAAATTCATTTCTGTTTGTTACCTTGGTCATTCGTCATCACAAATGAGAAACATAAACACTAGTACATTAAGACTGTAAGAAATAATTTTCCCTCCTCCAAATAAAACCAGAGACCAAAGGAAAGAGACCGCTTACTGGACACTCTTTGGTCTCCCTGGGGACTTCCTATCTACCTTTCAATTTAAAGACAGTTACAATGACTACTAATGACATCTATCAGTCTTTGTCTTTTGTTTTCCTAATCATACCCGGGTTTTGGATTTCTACATCAGACAGCTGCTCAAAGCCAACTTTTCTCTACAACCAAACACAAAGGTGTCTCGTTTCTCATCATATTGGATGTGTTCAGTTAACAGCTCTCCATCAGCTCTCTTTACCTGTCCCATCCACCCTTTGGCACAAATTCCCATGATGCTTGCTCTGATGGGCACAGCTGTCCCTACTTAGTTTACAGTGCCTTCATTGTATTCATACACAACTAAAGCATTCAACTAAGAGCTCTTCAGACCATTTTAGAAGCTAAATGCTTGCACAATCAAAACAACATCCTCATTAAGTGAAGATCTTTTCATTCTACATGGGATGTGAACTGGTACCAATCACTAGCAGAAAAGCTGCGTGGTAGAGGTAAATGAGCTACCACAAAAGCTATCTCAGCATACCCAGCCCCACCAGCTGTCTGTCCCAAACCCTGCATGTGGCTAACAGCAGAAGTGGCTTATACTTAGGTGATAACAGAAACCTGAACACAGAGAGATGTTTATGAACTCTATGTAGCTTCAGACTGGCTGAAGGAATGGGGGTAAGATATTATTGCTCTTAGCAACCTAAAAGCACATGTGTAAATCTGATTCCTAAGGCTTTCAAGTTCTGTAGAGTTATTTGAAAAGAATAACATACTGAATGGAACCTTGAAATGAAAACTATTACTCTGCTTGCTGAGGGTACTTGATAACAAAGTTAGGGAGCATGAAGTGAAATGTCACAATAAGTACTTTTCGGAGTAGGAAGACAAATCATAAACTGTTGTTGTTGCTATTTTCTGAACTCCGTTTTACATAAACATTTTATATAACTTGTAGTATACTCTTAAGTAAGCTATGCACACTTCAGTTTTTATGTGATCCACATTAAATAAGAGATTGCAATGTATCTCCATCCAAGACAGTCACTGTACAAACAGCACTCCAAGAAAAGGAACTAGAAAATACCAAAGATTCATTAATGTAGACCACAAATCATGTGATTAGGATCTGGTTGTGAGCTCCGTGGAAGGCTCCACTTGTAAAATACTTAAGTGCACTACTGCAAACATTGCTGAGTCTTCAAGCTATTTAATTCTTACCATGAAGAATCCACAGAATTAAGAGACCAATATTTGTTTGAACTATTTAGTGGGTAAGGTAAACCAAAGATGTCCCAAACAGGCACTAAGAGAAGGAAGATAAAAGAATTAAGATGAAAATGCTAATGACACTATTAGTAGAAACAAATGTCACTGATGTATGAACAGCATATACGCTGTCTGCCATCTCTACATCATTCCATCCAAAATGTTATTAAGCCAATCAGATCGTGTCCATTTCATCAATAAACAATATTGTTATTTCAGGAGCTCCAACAAACGCAGTTGAAAAGCCCTGCTCATTTCAAAATTGAGATCAATTAGAGCTGAGGCTATAGCACAGTGGTGCTGCGCCTGCCTGGTAAGTGCAAGGTTCTGAGTTCAATACTCAGTAAGGGAAGTGGGGGGTGTTGAGATTAATTAAATTATTTTTCAGCACGCGCACATCAGAATCTCCAGGAAAACTCAGCTAAAGCTTCTGGGGTCAGTTGCAGAACCTGAAAAAGAATGCAAAATGGAAAATATGGACTGCAAAAAAAAAAAAAAAAATGATTAAAACAAAATTCTGTCCCCATGCTGCCTTAAGAGTACAGAGTACAATGCTGACTGCTGTTGGAAGTTTCAGTCTGCCAACCTGTCACAAATGATAGAGTACTTGCAAAGTCCAACAACTATATAAGTAAATACATCTCTAAAAAGTCAATTGGGTTCTCTCTCGTCTGTTTCTTTCCCCACACCCTGCTTCTCCATCTCTTGTAGATATATCTCCTAGAAGTAATTTCAGACCATATCAAGTACATTAATTCTATGTGCTTAAGTATATAATTCGGGACTGGATTCTATGCTTAATTTTTAATTTAGGGACAGTAAAATTATTATAGTGGAGCAAAGATATAAAAGAAGAAAAAGATAGGAGGTATTTCTTTGAGATTCAAAAACTTCAGATAGGATAATCCAGTTATTTCCTCACGTATGAGCCATAAATAAGTAATTTAACAGTGCTTTCAAGAAATGATACACAGATCATGGTATGTATATAAAATGTACCTATTTCACAGTGATTTTTTTTTTAATATACAGGGTAATCAACCTTTTGGTCCCATTTGTCTCTCTTGGACAGAGGTTTTCTTTATCTCGACAAACTTTTTCTACTCTTAACCTCCACTGTTTCCAGAATTCATTCTTCAGTTTTCAAGAACATGAACTCGCCTTTTGTATACTTAGCGAGTTTGGGAGTTACAATTATTCCTCCTAAGTCCCCCGCTGAGATGACTGGGTGGAAGTAAGAGCTTGCTTTTTTTGGTAGGTTCTAACTTTCATCTTCTGGGTTCATAGATTGTAACTTTTTATTTCATAAGTTCTGGTTCTTGTTTTATTGATTTTTTTCTGTTTCATAGGCTCTGGCCATTTGTTTAATAGGTTCTGAGTTTTGTTTCATAAATTCTGGCCTCTGTTTCAGTATTTCCTCCAAAATTTTTTAAATTTTAAATTATACATTTATAATTTTTCCAAATTGATTGTTTCTCTTATGATGCCTCGTCCTCAGTTAAAATTACCTTTTATTCTTGTTTTGCACAAGTTGCATTTGGATTTAGTTACTTAAAAATGCTGTAAAATGGGTCTCTTATGAAGTCATCTCAGGTAAAGACAGTCCAGGCTTTTATCTGTCCCATGTAGAATGCTACACTAACAGTGGATACTCCCACTAGTAATTGCCCTTCTCAAAGCAGAGGATGGGTTCCTCCAGTTGCCCGCTGCTCAATCCAACTCCCACTGAAGGAAATGGTACATACAACACTGACCAGAGAAGCAACTGGCTTCCTTTTGAAGAGAGATCTCTGATTGCGTGGAACTAGTGAAAACTGAGACAACGGAGGTGTCATGGCCAGGGCTACTCTCTGGGGATACCCAGACCCCCATCAGAAGAAACAGACAGCCTTCTGGGTAATCAGCAGGAAATCTCCAACCTCATCCCTATCTGGGCTCCTCAGTGAGGTGAAAGGGGAACGCTGTCAGTGATCATCAGGTGTCCCCTGCCTCAGAGTGATCTGAAATGATGCTGGCAGAGCCCTTTAAGACTCTATTCAGGTTTACGGTTTGGACTGTTTTCTCTATTAGCAATGCAGGCCCTTGTGTCAGATGTAAAAAATAAATTTTTGAAAGATTAAAATCTACTCCAAGCTTCTCTCCCTGCGGGCCGTGGTCTTCATTATTCGTGTGTATAGAGGAGAAAAATACCTTTGCTGATAGGCTATGGACACTGGAACTCTGTGTCTTACAGCACCATTTCTCACTGGACCAACATCATCTAAGCGACTGTACTTGCAATCTTACTAGTCGACTATAGTTTTGCCCCACCTTGAGCCTGCCTCACCTTATGCCTTGCGCCAGAAAAACCCTCTAAGAAACAGCATGAGCAGGCAACCCAATTTCCGGTCCCTTTTCTGTCTCTCTTCTTAGACACAAGTTTCTTTCTCTCGATGAACTTTTCCTACTCTTAAACAACACATATATGAAATTAATTGCAATTATGCAAGGAGAATATGTAAAAAGAAACAGGAAATGAAGACTATGTAGAATAACAATATGTTTGGCAAGGTGAAATTACATATCATACAATTATTGAACAAGAACATCCACAAAAATCATAGGAAGATCATCAGAATCAAATGAAACACCCATGATATGACTATTACCAGTCTGCGGACTGTATCAAGTAGTATAAATTCAAAAGCATATGACAGCCTATAAAATTTGATACATACTTGTAACAAAAAATTTTCTTGCAAATGTACAGCTATCGAAGGCAGCAATTTTCTCCTGTAACACTACGACGAGAATCCTAAAATTGGAGGGGAAAAAAGGAAGAACAAGTGAAAATAAAATCCTATGAACCCCTGAAGCATAAATAAGTTAAATCATCTAGATTTTAAAGTAAAACATTTCTTGTACTATTTAAGCTAAGAATTATCTGCCTCTCAAAGCCAAAATCTAAGCAAGTAATTCTTTTATATAAGCAAGATAGTGATGACTAGAAAACATTACTGAAAAGAAGCTATCTCTTCAAAAAATGTTTTTATCTTAAAGAAATTTCATTTTCCTTCATTTTAAATACACAACCTTAAGAGTGAAAAATCAACAAAGTGTACACTATTCACTAAAATTTGAGTTATGGAATGAAAGAAAACGGATTTATACAATCCATCACTTTAAAATGCTGAACTTCCCAACACACAACACACACACACACACACACACACACACACACGAACAAATCTAAGCCAAATGTGACT
The DNA here is from genome assembly GCA_004026965.1 of Petromus typicus. NCBI lineage: Eukaryota > Metazoa > Chordata > Mammalia > Rodentia > Petromuridae > Petromus > Petromus typicus. The sequence goes on along the minus strand of PVIR01011857.1, from coordinate 16,933 downwards.
TAGTGCAAATAAGTGAGTTGTTTCACTCCACTTATTAAAATTCAACTAGAAAAAATATAAGTTGTCATTTAAAAATTATTTCTAAAAACTTAATAGAAATTATAGTTATAAAGAAATACTTATTATACTATTTTTTTTTTCCCAATTGAATACAGGTAAATACTAAAACACATACAAATAATTACTTGGGAAAACTAAAATTTAATATTTAAAAATGCACATTTTGTCAATATGTTCATTTGTTAAAAGTCATATTTGCTCATAAAAAAAACTTTTTAATAGATAATTCCCATTACATCTTTGTGATTACACACACACACACACACACACACACACACACAACCAGAGTTGGTTTGTTAAAGAATGCTCTGTTTTTATGGGTTATTTGTTATTTCTTAAAACAATAGTAAACTTCAACTACGTTCTGTTACTATAACAACGCTCCATGCCATTTAACGAGCATTTAACAACGCTCCATGCCATTGCACCTTGATAGAGATAAAAAGTATTTCCATATGTAAATCCTATTTAATAAGGTCTGTACTGCTCCTTTACACAAACTGTTAAGCATCTAAAACATCAAATAATCCAGGTATGCTAGTACACATCTGTATCCTAGCACTTGAGAGGCTGAAGAGGGAGACTGCTGCAAGTTCAAGGCCAGCATGGTCTACCCAGTGAGTTAAAGTTCAGCCTGAACTAGACAGTGTGATCCTACTTCAAAAAACAAAACACTGGGCCAGTGAGTTAGCTCAGTGGTTCAGGCACCTGTCTTGCAAGCCCAAGGGCCCGGGTTCGATCCCCGGTAACCACATACAATACTGGGCGTGGAGACTCACCCCAGCAGCAACCAGTACCACAGACGACAGGGCCGGGCGTGGTGGCTCACACCTGTAGTCCCAGCACTTGGGAGGCAGAGGCAGGATTATTGCTGTGATGTGAGTTTGAGGCTGAGCTCAGAGCCAGCCTGAACTACAAAGGGAGATCCTATCTCAAAAAAAAAAAACTGACAACAAAACCAAAAACGCAGAATCTCCAGGCAGCATGAAAATACATGTATGTTATTAGCTTTAATTTGTAATATAGCATAAGCTTATGCTTGGCATATCTTTTTAACAATAAAACAAATTTGTAGCAGGATGACCTGAGTCCTCAAAGGTGAAGCCTAGAAGCTGTCAGGCGTTCTTTGTCCCAAGGCACCTGTACACTGTGGATGTAAAGGCACAAATGCCCTTTATATTTGGGGCTTTGGTTTCTCTCGTTTTCAACCTTCAGGGTCTTTTTCAATCTTCAGAGGGTCTTTTTCTTCATCAACCCATGTACAAAACCTCACAACTCACATACAGTTGTGGGAGCTGACAAAGCTCTTGTAGCTCCTTACAGAGGACAGATCTGCTTTTGGTGCTGTGTGCAGCTGAGCCTTCTAACACTCAATTCCTTTTGTGGCATCTACCTAATCTGAGAATCTGGCTTTGTGAAAAAACGCAAGGCGATAAACACAAGAATTTGGTTTTTCACCTTGTCTCAAAAGCTAAAAGAAAACAGTCTGAAAAGAAAACTTCTCTTCACTGACGAATACATAAGGATGAAATTCAGGGCCTGGTATGTAGCAGAAAATTAACAAGTATTTGGTTTATGAATTCTGAATACAGCTCAGTAAAACAAGATCTGAAAACTGACTGATACACAGTAAGAGGAACTATGCTCAGTGGCAGGAAAATAACAAAACTCTTTTTTCTTTTCTTTTTTTTTTTTTAGGTTTTTTTGAGACAGGATCTCGCTTTGGAGTTCAGGCTGGCCCTGAGCTCAGCCTCAAACTCACATCACAGCAATCTTCCTGCCTCTGCCTCCCAAGTGCTGGGATTACAGGCGTGAGCCACCACGCCCGGCACTGTGGTATGTGGTACTGGTTGCTGCTGGGTGTGAGTCTCCACACCCAGTATTGTTATGTGGTTACCGGGGAATCGAACCCCGGTCCTTGCGCTTGCGAGACAGGCGCCGGAACCACTGAGTTAACTCCCCAGCCCTAATTTCTACTATTTTGAAGTCCCTATTTCTTTGCTGATATTTTCATTCAGTATAATCATGAAAGTGTGCTTGGTATATATAACCAATTAAAATATGTCTGCACATGAGGGAGATTAATCCTCTGGTTTATTTACTGAGTATATCCAAAAATATTTTGTCAAGAGTGATTTAAATTTACTAACATTAACTAAAATGACTGACAAGTGTAGTTTCAGCTCCTCCTCTATTCACTGTGTGGAATATTTTGTGTATATGGGGGGAAGACTTCTAATCCCTCCTCTAATTTCCTTTCTTGGGCTATTTTAATTCTTTGCTTGATCACCTATTACCATTTTACTTCTATGTTCTCTTTTGTCTATTCCTAATCTTAATTATGTCTACATCAGAGTACCTGATATTTACAAGTTATTCTCATACCCATCTTCTGAGATATACACCTTAATCTCCTGCCTCAAAATTGCTTAGCACAACTTTTGCTATATTCTAGTCACTTTAAATGAGCTATTCAGTCCATCCGATACAGAAGGCTGGGAGAATTAAACCCTGGTGCTTGAAAGAGGGAAGATTAAAGAATCTAAAAATATTTCCGTACAACATAATTGCTTTATATAAATTTTTAAATTACTCTATTATTGATATTTCTCCAGCAGTCACAAAGTATATACTTTCCCTTCTTCTCTCCAATCCCCTCAAAACTTCCTCACCTTATAGCAAAAGCAGCGTCTTATCATCTAGGTCAGATCTGAACAGAGAGAAGTATAATTCCTTACATAAAGCTACTCAAGTGCAGTTACTCTCAATTAGTTAATTAAGATGACAAGACATCAGCCTCAACACACAAGAGTATAGCAGGACAGGCCCAGAATCACTGCTAACTTTGAAAATGGTTTATTCAGAGGGCTTAAACAGAGAGAGAATCCAATCTTCCGCTTGAGTGTTGCTACCTTCTCCCAATAAGAGTTATTTTGTATCTATGCTTTGTTACACTTATTTGAAGACAACTCTCTCCTTCCAACGGTCTTTCCTGTTAGCACAAGTTGTTTTCATGATCACATCTATTTCTGCACACGTTCCTGTCCTCTGGTAACTTCTTAGTGCTTTAACCCACTGGGTCTCCAACGGGTCTAAGTCCTTGTATCTCTGGAAAGAAACCCTAATTAATTTCCTTTCTTCAATATAATCCCTATCATACTGCCTCTTGCACAGGTTCTTCAACAAGTCCTGCTTGTCTTATATTTGAAATGCTAAATTATATTATCCACTCTTGAATAGTTATGAACTAACCAGGAGCTACAGGTGATCTTAGAGTTGATTGTATTGTTCCGCATGCTTTTTGCAGAATGAGAAAATTCAGCTAGCGATGATCACAATCTTTGGTGAACCAGAAACATTTTTTAACTTAGCTCCTAAAGCTCTGCCTCAGATATATCTTCCTATTCATTTTTCAATGGTATATAATTACAGAGTTGACTTCCTCTCTAAGATAACTCAAAAGTATGTGGGACGTTGACAACAAGTAATACAAGTGTGCTCTGGAGATCTCTGTGCTTCCTTTTACAAGGTGGTAAGAGTCTTCTCTTTTTTTTCTAAACAATATGTAATCTAGTTCACAACAGAACAAAGAAAGTTTTCTGGGTTAAATGAATTATTTATGGGGTCGAACCACTCCCGAACGCTGCTTACCACTTGGGGTGATCCTGAGGAACCTGATGTGCCGCCTCTCACTGCCACATTGTTTCTTGTATTTCCTTAACTTGCACATTTTTGAACTTAAATTCACCTACTGCTAACAAGAGTGATAATTCTTATTTTCTTCACTTTCCATTTGTTAGTAGGCCTTTTTGAGCAGAAAATATTTCACTAGTTATATTTTATATGTTGTTGTCAGATGACAGCAGAGTTCTACTTTTTATTCAAGATTGTTGGTCAAGGCATTAGTCATCACAGAGCTTCAGTGTTTCAAATGTAAAATGAAAGGACTGCATAATAATAGATTTCAAGGGCTCCTTTCTTTTCTTGAATTCTGTGGCTGATTTGTCATTATCACTAGAAGTGAGGGAGCAATTCAGCCTAGATCTGAATATGATTCTATAATTTTAAAGGAGGAAAATCAATCCAGTGACTGTTTTAGCTGTATTATGAAGTATAAAGTGGTTTAAAACAATGTTAAAGAATACTTTACTTTTAGAGACAAACTCTTCTAACGTTTTACTGGGTCTTCCCACCAACATCAGTTTGCATAATAAACCAATAAATAAACAAATATAGATATATCAGTACACACATTGTATATGTAAAAGTTTTCGCGGGAAAATTAAGCTTTCTATGTTTTCTCAGATACTTTCCATTCTTCATTTTGTTTTTAACATTCTGGTTATATGCACTATAATGCATTCATAATTCTCCATTGGGTCAAAACTGGAAGTCTGAACACATTTGTCAATAAAACTTACAACAGGGCCAGGGATTTAGCTCAGTGGTTCCGGTGCCTGTCTTGCAAGCGCAAGGACCCAGGTTCGATCCCCGGAAACCACATACAATACTGGGTGTGGAGGCTCACACCTCACGCCCAGCAGCAACCAGTACCACATACCAAAGTGCTGGGCATGGTGACTCACACCTGTAAACCCAGCACTCGGGAGGCAGAGGCAGGAGGATTGCTAAGTTACAGGCTGAGTTCAGGACCAGCGTGAATTATAAAGCAAGACCCTGTCTCAAAAAAAAAGAAAAGAAAACTTACAGCAGCACCTACAGTGGACATAATTTGGAAGCATTTCCCTTGAGATTATTTTTTAAGAAATTTAGATCATGAAATGACTACATTACTAAATTACTCTGCCTGAGAGGTACTATCCCCTAAATGCTTACCGTTTGTTGCAGTGAAGATCATAAATAGGTGTTTTAAACTGAATGGACTTGACCATCTCCCCCGTACGAAGTGAGTACAGATCCACACAGCAGTAAGATGGGCTTGTGCTACAAGAAAAAAAAAGGTATTACTTTAAACAAGAAGGCGAGGATGTGGCTCAGTGGTAGAACATTTCCCCTGGATTTGATCCCAACACCAGGGAGGGTGATAGATGTGTGTGTGTGTTGATATATTCAATAAATCACACCTTATTCTAGTGTAACACTAAAATTTCTGATTAACATAATACTAGCAAACTAATTCAGACTTTACCAGAAACATGACTATAATAGACCCTATTCCATTTCATGTAGGAAACCAAAAGTGAAGGAATGGAAAAACACATATTTATCATTCTGAAAGTAATACTATACAGACAAAAAAAAAAAAAAAAAAAAAAAAAAAAAAAAAAAAAAAAAAAAAAAAAAAAAAAAAAAAAAAAAAAAAAAAAAAAAAAAAAAAAAAAACTGCCTGTATGATTATCCCAATAGATTCATAAAGGTATATAATAAATTTTAAATCCCATTCATGACAAAAAATATTCCTTAATCTAGCAGACAGTACAAGACAAAAATAACAAAATTAGCAAAAATATATTAAAAGGAAAGAGGGTGTAGGGGTAAATGAGGGGGAAAAGAAGATGATATTAATTTTTTAAAAAAGGAAACAAAGCTTATATATATAAGGGGTGGGAGGTTACAAGGCAGGTGGGGGAAGGAGAAAAATCAGAATCAAGTCGTGTCATATTCTGGTGCAAACTCTCAATGTTGAATGCAATGATGATGTGTATTTATAATGTATCAATAAAAATTTGAATAAAAATATGTAAAATTATACAATACTGAAAGAGTTTACCCTAAAAAAAGACTCATTTTAAACATCATGATTGAACATGGTAGGGCATATTCTATACACAAGAAAGGTACTTACTGGGCCGGGGATTTAGCTCAGTGGTTCCAGCACCTGCCTTGCAAGTGCAAGAACCTGGGGTTCGATCCCTAGTAACTATATACAATAATGTTGGGTGCGGAGACTCACTCCCACTAGCAATCAGAACCACATACCACAATGCGGGGGGTGGTGGCTCATGCCTGTAATCCCAGCACTTGTGAGGCACAGCCAGGAGGATTGCTCTGCGTTCAAGGCCGAGCTCAGGACCAGCCTGAACTATAAAAGCAAGACCTTGTCTCAAAAAAAATTTTTTTTTAAAAAAGAAAAGCAATTACTACAAGGAAAAATTAAAGCCACTATTATTTGCGAAAATCCAATCATAAAAAGCATAATAATTCATATCTTTAAATAGAAACATATATACAGATAACCATACTCAGTAAACAAATTCTATAGATTAATCAAGGTGCCTAGATAATAGGTTAACTTACAAATAATACCTGTATTTCTAGAAAAAACAAAACCAAAAACAAAATTAGAAAGTAGAATTTTAATATACACAATGGGTGTTAAAAATCAAGAGCTTTTAGTATCTTGGATTAAATATAAAGAAATGTTTGAATACATTTCTTTAAAACAGTCCAGATATTCAAGAAGCTGAGGCAGAAGGATCAAAAGTTAGAGTCTAGCCTGGTTTATTTTGTCTCAAAATAAACAACAGCAAAAGTTTTCCTTAAAAACTAAATAAAATATTACAGTGTAAAGTTTCTCTAACTAAATTTTACAGCCTCATCAAAAATTTATCAGATGAAAACTAAATCTAAGCATTATGAGAAATTAAAAATATGATGTTTGGAATTGCATTCTACATAAGAATTATTACAAAGCTATGAGAATTACTATAACATGCTCTTCACGCAAGGGCAGGTTAACAGTTCAGTATAACCCTCTAAAGAAAGTTGGAAAATAAAAATTAACATGTAAGAAATGAAACTGAAATAAAACATAGAAAAAAATACTATGGTATCGGAATAAGCAAGGATTTTGCAGGCAACATACCAAAACCAAAACATACAAGCAGGACGACAAGAAAGGAGACAATAAATAGTATGCAAGGAAAATGCTACAAACCACAGAGCTGATACAGAGAATGTATAAGTAATGCAGAGAATTCAGTAGAAAAAAATACTTCAAAAAGAAAAGCATAAAAACTAAAGCTGCTTCCCAAAAGATACACAGATGGCCAACAATTTTTAAAAAGTTCAACATCACTCATCAACAGAGAAATGAAAAACGGAAACAATGAGAAAAGCCCCACCTCATTTAAAAATGGTTATTATTAAAAAGATCTCACACACACACACACACACACACACACACACACTACATAAACAAGCAGTGCTGGGCATATAGGAGAAAAGATAATTTTTGCACCCTGTTGGAAGGAATCTAAATTAGTGTATCTGTTGTAGAAAAAAAAAAATATGGAGGTTAGTTTTTAAATGAGAGTCAAATTAAGTTTCTCCTCCTTAAAAAGAATTAAAAATACAACTTTCATATGCTCGAGCCGTCCCTTAACTGGGTGTATATCTAAAGAAAACAAAGTAAGCGTGTGGGAGAGACACCTGCACTCCTGTGCTTACCGCAGCACTAGTCACAACAACTGAAGTGTCCATCAACTGAGGAATACGTAACAACTGTGGCATATCTATACAATATAATTATACGAGGACAGTTTTTAAAAAAAGAATCATATCGTATCATTAGCAACAGCACAGATGGAACTGGAGGCTGCTTGTTAAGTGACACAAAGCAGGCACAGGAAGATAAGCACTCCTATGAGCTCACTCATATGTGAAAACCAAACAAGGTGATCTCATAAACACTGAGTGGAGAAGCTAGAATCATAGGAGGTAGAGAGGCACAAAGAGAGCTTAATAGTAGTTATGAAAGTACTGTTGTACAGCAGCAAGTTCTGGGGTTCCACTGGACAGTAGGGGAACTCCAGAAGATAATAATGTCTTGCACATTTCAAACAGGTAAAGGATCATATTTTAAACTTTTCACCATAAAAGTATGATACAAAAAAAAGAGGGCTAAGGATTTAGCTCAAGTGGTACTGTGCCTACCTTGCAAACATGAAGACCTGAGTTTACTGTCTTGTATCACAAAAAAAAATAATAAATAAATAAATGTGTGATAAATGTTTGAGGAGATGAACAATCTATGTAAGCATCATAGTTCCCCATAAATACATACAAATTTCAAGTTTAAAAAATGAAGATACAATGAGACTTGAAGATGTAAATAGAAAAAAAAAATAGTGGGTAAGCAAGAAGAAAAGAATCCAAAGTAAACCTTGAAAGTACAAAAATATTTCTTTTCCAAAATCAACTGATATTTTTGAAAAGAGCAAGTAATTGCTATCTCTACCAAAGTGTTCAAGAAAAATAAGAAAGACAAATACACGAAGGAAACAAGTAATATGGTATAAACAAACCCTTTCACACGTATAGACTAGCAAGTCTTAAAAAACACATTTGTATAGCCAGCTGATTTTCATCAACCCCATCAATAAAATGAAGCACAAAAATTTGTTATTTATTTATGAAACAGAAGAGGATACATGGAAATACACATATAAGAAGTAAAACATACAATGAAGATTTAAATTTTTAAAACATTTATTATAGTAAAACACACATTCCCATTTATCTCCCTCAGAATGTTCTGTCTCTTCAAATGTGCTTCTCCCACGTTTCTTGGTACATTAATAAGCAGTATTAGAGTCTTCTTTCATGTCTTTACAAGGTGTGACCAAAAATACAATAAACGCGGCTACCACATACCATCCAACAGATATGCAGGCTCATAAAAACATTAGGGTGTCTCTGCATTCGCCTTATTCACCAGATCTGGTACCATGAGACTTCCAGCTCCTTCACAAAATCAAAATGACCAGGAAAAGCAGATTCTGAATCGGGATACCAAATCAGCCATGACAGCATAACTAAAGACACTCACAAAAAAAGACTTCCAAAACTGCTTCAGAGAGTGACAGGGAAATACAGAGATGGGCTACGTGTTATCAGAGAGAAAAGGGGGCTATTCTGAGGAAGATTAATAGAAATGTGTCTTTTTACTTTAATAACTTTTTTAAAATATTCATCATATTGGGTAATCCACTTCATTTAGCAAATTTAAGAGAATTCATACTTTATACTTTTACTTTTTAACACAGAAATGAAAAAATTAAAAAGCAAATCTTATATCATGAGGGAAAATTACAAAAATATATGTATACATGTATTTATACATGTGTGTGTGTACTAGAGGAAAAATGACAGAAAACTCATATAACTGAAATGATACATTCAATCCTTAAAAATGTTCATAATATTTTAAAACACACGTCATCAAAGAAGATGTGGAGATAATAACTACATGAATTATTCAACATATGGAGAAGTACAAATTAAAGCCAGTATGGGATATCATTACATCACTCATACAAGAAAAAGTTTTGGTCCGGGGATTTAGCACAGGACCTGGGTTCGATCCCCGGTAACCACATACCATACTGGGCGTGGAGACTCATGCCCAGCAGCAATCAGTACCACATAACACAGTGCCGGGCGTGGTGGCTCACGCCTGTGATCCCAGCACTCGGGAGGCAGAGGCAGGAGGACTGTGTGATGTGAGTTTGAGGCTGAGCACAAAGGGAGACCTTGTCTCAAAAAACCTAAAATAAAAAAGTCTTAAAAACTGATAATATAAGGTGTAGGAAAGATGGGAAAAATAAGAATCAAGATATATCACATACAGGTACAAATTCTCAATGAGGAATGTGATCATGATATATTCCTAAAATGTACCAATCAACTCAAAGAAAAGAACACACAGAAAAGAATGGAAAGTAATTGAAACTCTCATTAATTACTACCGGGAATAAAAAATTATTTTGAAAAATGGGTTACTAGTTTCTTTAAAAGGTAAACATACCCTTTCCATGGATATGACTATCTACCTTATTATATAAAAACTATACAGGTACAAATTCTCAATATGGAAGGTGATAATGTATATATAAAATGTACCAATAAAACAATTTTAAAAATAATAAAAACTAGAAACAAATATTCATCAATAGAGAATGCATAGTGACATATTGATCCAATAGAATAATACTCGACAATTGAGGAAGAACAGTACCTCCATAAAACAACCTAAATGAATGTCAGATTCACACTGTAGAAGCCAAAGAAGGCCATTCGTGCATAAGTCTCCATCCTGTACGATTTCTCCTCCCTAAGACTAACAATGGCAAACCTGTAATAACAGCAGACAGACTGGTCATTGGCAGTGGACAGGGACAGAAGACACAGAGTACAAAGGAGCACAAGAAACTTTTCAGGGAAATGGAAATGTTGCTATGTCATCACCACGGCAAGAATACAAAACTATAAAAATGCAGATGGGGAGCAGACCTGTCAGAGTCTGAAGCCCCGTCTCTAAAATAACAAAAGCCCAAAATTATTTCCTAAGTGCTCTCCTAAAAATTATCCACAGTCCAGTGCTGATGGAGTGAGTTCCTAACAAGTGCTAAGACTGCTGAACAGGGATAATTAAAAGCACTCATTAGGGTTAGACACGCTGGATCCTCCAAATCTCATCACTCCGCTGCCACCCACCATCCGTCATCCTCACAACTACGATCATTCCTTCAGAGCTACTTCCACAGACAGAAAACGTTAGGGAGGTGCAGTTTCTCACTCACTGAACAAGACCTGGCAAAAGGAGTACTCTATATATCGAGGAATATCCTCTCACTCGATGAATAATGGGGAAAGATAATTCACAAGTTCACACATTCACAAAGCAGTCAGTGCACTTCCTTGTCAATCACACAGGCGTATGCACGCCCGACATATCCTTCTGCTCTGTCTTCCCTCCTGAAAGGCCTTGGCCATCTCCGTGGAGCGCTGGAAGACAATCTTCCTTTTCTTGTGGGCAGACTCATGAGAAAGCTTTCCGTCAAGACTCAGTATGCACGCCTCATAATATGTTTGACTAAAACATACAGATGTGAAACAAGCTTTTCATTTTTGTTTTATTATACATCTCACAAATGGTGGAGAAAAGATGTCACGAGACAGCTGTAAAATGCAGTTACCACATTTTACTTCTGTAAAATTCAAGTGAGTTAACATTTGGTAAAGTCTGCACCTGACATGAAGCATAAAGCTGTAATTTCACACTAACGATAACACAGACAGGACCAGGGATTTAGCTCAGTGGTTGTGGCACCTGACCTGCAAGTGCAAGGGCCCGGTTTGGATCCCCAGTAACCACATGCAACAATATTGGGCATGGAGACTCACACCCACCAGCAATCAGCCCACAAACCACAGGGCCAGGCATGGTGGCTCACGCCTGTAATCCCAGCAGGGAGGCAGAGGTGGGAGGATTGCTGTGAATTCAAGGCTGAGCTCAAGACCCTGACAAAAAAAAAAAAAGAAATGTATGTATCAAAACACAAGAAGGCTGGGGCAGGGATTAGATCGGTGGTTCCAGCACCTGCCTTGTCCGAGTTTGATCCCTGGTAACTACACACAACAATGCCAGGTGTGGTGACTCACACCAATCAGCATTCAGTACGACAGACCACAAGGCTGGGCATGGTGGCTCATGCCTGTAATCCCAGCTTTTAGGAGACAGAGGTAGGATTGCTGAGTTTGCAGCTGAGTTCAGAACCAGCCTGAACTACAAAGCAGGATCCTGTCTCAAAAAACTAAAAACTTTAAAAAAAAACACACACACACACACAAGAAGGCACCTGCAGTTACTTATAGAAATATGTGCTACAATTAATTTTAAAACTTAAAAATACACCTGAGTTATTTTTTAAAACCCTACAAATATGAATTGTGCACATTCGTGAATTTTAATGAAGTGGATATTTGCAGAGAGCAAGATATATTTCTGGTCCCTCGGAAGCCCTCGTCATGGCACGCTCCTCTCACTCAGTAGGACCCCCACAGTTCCCAAAAGGTCATCACTGGAGACCCTCTGTAGTGGCCTCGTTATGGTAGCAGCCCTGTAAGGAAGCCTCGTGCTGAGGAAACACAGAAAGCAGAAGTGACCTCTTGGCCACAGCCAGCCGACACCAAGCCCCTCAGTACGATCCTAAGAAAAGGGACCAGGTTTAGACTCCAAGTGGGAAAGCGGGTGTGGTGACACACACCAGTCAGCCCACACTCGGGCTGCTGTGAGTTCCAGGGCAGCCTACCTCCAAAATAAAAACAAAAAATCAGAACGGCAGTCCTCTTGACCAACGGAAATTGTGAGATAATAAATATCTATTTACGAACTTAAATTCAACCTGACTCGCCAAGCTGCAATACATACCTACCTGTTCTCTTTCTTTTACATACAATGATTGTTAGCTTCACTACCCATCCCAGTTCAAGGCCCAGAATGCCTTTGACAGCAGGATGCTTTTTCAAGGACTGTATTTGAAAAAAGACTAAATTTCAGCAATGCAACAAAGTAACAATTTCATTTTCACCTGCCGTATTAATCTGTCATCTAATCTTTAACTATTTAAAGCAGCATATGGAAATTTAGTAAATATGTGTACAAGTAGTTTTAAACAGCAATATAATTTATTCTGAAACAAATCTCTTAATAGGACTTATGTTATTCAAACTCTTCTATAAAATTATAACATTTCTAGCATTCTACCTTTTTTTTTTTTTTTTTTTTAGCAACAGCAGACTGAAAATGGACAGGCTAGTGAGCATTAAACAATCTTTTTTTTTTTTTTTTCTCTCTTTTTTTGGGAAGGGTCTTATAATGTAGTTCAGGCTGGCCTGGCTGGCCTCCAACTCAAGGCAATCTTCTTGCCTCAACCTTATAAGCACTGGGGCCATGCCAAGTACAGGAGCTATGCCACCATGCCCAGTTCATTATTTTACTTTTTAGTTACTTATTTATTCACACTTTCATGCTGTGGGTCAAACTTATGGCCTCCAGCATAGTAGGCAAGTACCGTATCACTAAGGTACACTCCCAGCCAGTAATTTTCAAAGAAAATTCTTTAATTTTTAATAAGTAGTATCAGCAATTTGTTCTTAATAAACTGAGGTTAACCAGTTTAAAAGATATGATCAAATGTATACAATCCCATTATCTGGGTGAGTGATCATGAGATTTCTCAACCAACAATCTGAGAATCTTTCTATGTACAAATATGTTCTATTACACATGCTGTAAACACAAGGAAATAATCTATTTCAGAATCAACAAGTACGCCTAAAGAAAAAGTCAAGAATGCTATGAGACCTAGGCAAAGGAATTACTGCAAGTACATGAGAGAACAAATCAAAAAATAAGAATTTTTAAAGATTTTTAGTTATGTATTAAGTATTGACATTTAATTGTATATTCCCACAGAAGGATCAGGATTCATTTCCTATGTCAAACAGAATGTAGAACAAACTGGGTGTCCTTTAATGCTGAATACTTCAGTATTTTAATGTATAAAGACACAGTAATGGTAACTTCATACTATGTGCATAAAATTTAAATACTCCTAGAAAGGAGTATTAGATATATGCAAAAAGATCCTCTATGACTGATTGAAAACAAAAACTACAATATTAAATTTAATAACTAAACTCAGCAAAACATTGATATTTTATTTCTCATTGTCTTTTTAATTACTTAAAATAGCATATCTCCTACATTTGTATTTTATTAGAATCATAGCCATTTCTTAACCTGGACAATGTTTTCAGAAAGAGTTTTACTGTTTTTTTAATAAAATATCATGAATATTAAATGTGATGAATACCATCTCTTTAAAGCAATGGGAAATATGGCTTTTATGATTGCAAAATTCTAAACATTAATACCATTTTCCGTTACAAAGACTTTTATTATTTTCATTCATGATACTTAACAGATTGCAACAAAATTAGGAAAAGCGGAACAAAGTACTTGAGAAAGTGACATTTTCCAAGAATGTGAGTATATAAGTGAAACACAAAATAGCAAAGACATTTAAAATCTACCACAAATTGTAAGAAGCATGGAAACACTTATTTTTAAATGGGAAAAAGCTGCACAACCTTCAACATGTGTTACTAAACCTAATCCTTTAAATGGAAGAGGAAAATTTTTGATAGCATTACATTATTTGTATTCTTATTCAGCTCCTAAAGAACCAAAACCAGTTGGTCTCTCTCTTTCATTAACTAGTTAAATAGAAAAACAAAGAAAATAGAAACTTAACCATTTAAAAAAATAAATTTGTGAATACTCTAATAACTGTTTATTCATTTTTCTGCTAGTAATTAAAACTTTCAATAATCTCACAACATGAGAAAGTGGCACGAATAATTTTTTTTTGCATAGAGAGGAAGCAGGTAAACAGTAAGGAATACTTAAGCAAATAAACAAAAATATACAGGAACCGGGGATTTAGCTCAGTGGTTCTGGTGCCTGCCTTGTAAGTGCAAGGGGCCGGGGTCTGGGTTCAATCCTGGGTAACAACATGCAACAATGCTGAGTGTGGACCCACACCCAGCAGCAATCAGTACCACATACCACAGTGCTGGGCGTGGTGGCTCAAACCTGTAATCCCAGCATTTTGGAGGCAGAGGCAGGAGGATTGCTGTGAGTTCAAGGCGGATGTCCCTTGGGCAGGCTGTATGCAGAAAACTAGGCCTAATCATAATTTTTTTGGTGAGAAGGCCGAGGGGTCTTGCTTTTTGTAGTTCAGGCTGGCGCTGAGCTCACTATGTAGCCCAGGCCAGCCTCAAACTCACAGTAATCCTCCTGCCTCTGCTTCTGGAGTGCTGGGCTTATAGGTGAGAGCCACCATGCCCAGCATTGTGACATGTGACACTGGGGATTGAAGAAACCACTGAGCTAAATCCCTGGCCCTAACTGAAATGTTAATTGTGAGATGCTATTTCTCTCAAATTGTATGGAACTGCTCCTAACAGAAATGTTCCAAAATCTAATATTTTCTAAGTACCAACATGATGCTACAAGTGGACAACCCTACATATCATTATCAAAACACATACAAAAGCCTTAGTAAGTGTATAAGAATTACCTTCCAGTGATATGCATGAGGCAGGTATGAAATATAAATGAATTTTTCATCTAGACAGAGGTCCAGGCTACCTCTTTATGTGAATGCAAATATTCCAAAACTCACAAAATCAGATCCACTTCCAGTCCCAAGCACTTAAAAGAAGAGATATATTCAGCTTGTTATTGGTCTTTATTTTTTAAGAGAATATTAAGTTTCAATATAAAAACGTATTCTACAATGTAAATAAAATGCAAATGAAATTCAAATTACAGATGAGCTACTCTAGGGAACAGAAATGACCTATCAGCAATATCCATTTATATACGAATTCTACTATTCCTACACATTCATCCTCCACTGAAAATAATGCATAATTACTTCATGATGAATATAATAACTTAGCTTTAACTTAAGTGTATTTTTCAAAAAGGATAACAGGAAACAGAGATCTTTTTGCAGAGGGGAAGGGGACAAAGATTGAGGGTGAAGGAAAGTAAAAAGAATTAAGATGTGTTGGTATATGTGCCAGCTTCTCACTATGAATGTCATCATCATATACTGTAAATGTGTACTTTAAAACGTTTTCAATGTTTAAAACAGTGTCAGTTTTAGAGGTCAGTCAGTACAAAACTGTTTCCTAATTACATAAACAATTTACCTTCTTCTCTCTACTTCTTCCTATAGATCATACCTCTCTTACTATCTGAATATGTTTTCAGAGTTCTTAAATTTCTTTTGTGTGGCCTTCCATAATAACTAATATAATCTTTAATTTTTTAATTTTAAACTAAGTTTTTAAAGTTTAAAACTATAAAATACTTGCTTACAATGTTCAACTGCTCCCTACCAACATTATTCAACTATTTTTTCTTATCACTGGGCTAGGTTTTCTGTTTCATATCCATTGGTATGAAGCTCTTGTTTACACGTGTGAAGACACATCAGACGTTTTCTGTGTTCATTAATCGCTCATGCCATTGTTTCCTGTCTTCTCCTCATCATGGGGGATGGGGGGTGATAGCACTGGAGATTGAGCTCAGCGTCTCCACAGTGAACTGCATCCAGACTTATTCATAATGTTTTTTTTTAAGGTTTGTTTTTGTTTTGTTTTTTTTTTGAGACAGGGTCTCGCTTTTGTAGTTCAGGCTGGCTCTGAGCTCAGCCTCAAACTCACATCACAGCAATCCTCCTGCCTCTGCCTCCCGAGTGCTGGGATTACAGGCGTGAACCACCATGCCCGGCACTGTGGTATGTGGTACTGGTTGCTGCTGGGATGAGTCTCCACACCCAGTATTGTTATGTGGTTACTGGGGGTCGAACCCAGGTCCCTGCGCTTGCAAGACAGGCACAGGAACCACTGAGCTATATCCCCGGCCCTATTTGGTTATTATAACTAAGGCCCTAGTACATAGAAAACATTTTAGTTTTCTGTTTAATTCTAAGCTGTTTATAAGACAAGCCAATTCCATTTAAGAGCATTATAATAAGTTATCATATTACGGTATATATGTGAGATATTTGTAAATAACTCTGATGACTGATACTAATGAAAATTTTCCAACATTTCTGAAGGCAATCACAATAAAGTTCAAATAGTACAATAAGTTTGTCCCAGCAAATAACCATCCATTAAACATAGCAGGATGGTTTCCATGCTTCTATTTCTTTTCTTTTTTTTTTTTTTTTAATGCTTCTATTTCTTATGTAGAGATGTTAAAACATACTTAATGGTGAAATGGACTAATGAGCAAATCTAAGTTTCTTCCACCTATATATTTCTAAGATTTATAAATCTTTTCACTAAAAAGAAATCCCAAAAGGTAAAGGCTAAGTCTTAGTAACTACCCTATGTTGAACACAGTATTCAGTGTTAAAAGAAATAATGATGTAAAAAGAATTAAATGGATGGACTAATTTGTTAAAACTAAGTACTTTTTAAAAGAATTAACTATTTTAATGCTATGATGGTAGTTTCACGTTATTACACACTTGTCCAAACC
>PVIR01011856.1:0-46211 GCA_004026965.1 Petromus typicus | reverse complement strand
TGAAAGGAGGAAAGCTTTGTTTCTGTTCACAGTTTGTAGAGGTTTCAGCTTGTAGTCATCTGGTTCCTCAGGAGGGAGGTACGGCAGTAGGGTATTATATAGCAGGAACAGTCCATGATGTAGTAAGCAGAAAGGAGAGGAACAAGAAGCACCAGCAGCAAGCTTCTCTTTCCTTTTTATAACATTCAGGATACTAGCCTTCTGGGTGATGCTATGCAGAACTGCATTAGTTTTAGTCAATGGAATAATCTAGTACCACAGACCCTTAGTCTCATCATTATTACATGCCCTTGATCCAGACAGCTCCACAATGCCCTGTCTATGAGTGTGTGAGAGTTGGAGGGGAAATCTAGCGACCAGCCACAACACCTATAGGGACTCAGTCTTCTGGAAGAGAGATTAGAGAAAGACAGCCTTTGGACAAAAAGAAAGGATCCCCTCAGGTTTTGGTAGGAACTGTCTACCATAGCAGTGAAAGTCTAAAATTGGTAATTATGAACAAATGAGAAATAAATCATCTTCAGATGCCCAGAAGATCATTTTACTGGAAAGCTCAATGTGTGTAGACCCAGGAACCCTCGCGGAGCCATCACCGACGGAGACCTAAGACACAGGAACGTCAGTCCAAATAGATGCCTATAAGAAACATGGCAGGGCTGGGGATATAGCGCAATGGTTCTGGCGCCTGTCTTGCAAGCGCAAGGGCCTGGGTTCAATCCCCGGTAACCACCTAACAATTCTGGGCATGGAGACTCACCCCAGCAGCAACCAGTACCACATACCACAGTGGAGGGCGTGGTGGCTCATGCCTGTAAACCCAGCACTTGGGAGGCAGAGGCAGGAGGATTGCTGTGATGTGAGTTGGAGGCTGAGCTCAAGGCCAGCCTGAACTACAAAGCGAGACCCTGTCTAAAAAAAAAAAAAAAGAAAAGAAAGAAACATGGCAGCTGCTGAGGCAAATTCTAGAAATCATCCACACACTGTAACATGCAATTGCATTCTTTTTTCCTGTGTTTCCTGGCCACCTCTATTCCTCTTCTGCTAGCTTAGTGCTATCTGTCATTATTCTCTCTGCATTATTGTTTGGGCTTCTGTTTTTAATGTTGCCTTTTGCATATCTGCTTCATGGTAGGAGTTTAATATCTAGCTACAAATTACTCAAGCATGAGTCAAAGGATACAGACAAACCAAGGTTGGATTTGTGTACATTCTCATTTGAAAATCATCTAGCTTCCCAAGGTATTATTCCTTGGAATAAATCAGTTGGTTCTCTTTTAACTAGATTCTACAGTAAGGTCATTTTTTTTGGCATTTTGTAAAACATCACAACACATAAAATAGACAATAATCTTACCCATTCCATTACACGATACCTAGAGAAGAAGATTCCAGGTGGATGTGATCATGCATACCTACAATCTTAGAACTCAAGATGCCAGCACCAGGGCAGGAAAACCAACATGAGCTCCAGGTCAGCCTGGACTAGATAAGGAAATCAAGGCCAGCCTGAACTGCATAGTGAGACCTGTGCCCAAAAGCGAACAAGCAGAAAAACAGACTCCTATCTTAGCCAAAAGAATATTTTGGAACCTTTCCTAGGAGATAATTTTGTATCCAAATACTCACACACAGATACTAGAAAATAGTATGTATGTGAAGGCTTCACATATCTTACAAATAAACCTACTCCTTTCTGGTTTTAGATCTACAACAGGATATTTAAAATGATCCTTCTTTTTTTTTTTTTTTTTTTTTTTAATATTAAGAGTCCAATCCAGTGGCTCTCTCCCACTAAGCTACATAATCCCCAACCCTTTTCTTTCATTTTTTGTCTTTGGCTTTTGAGACAAAGTCTCACTAATTTTCCAGGTCCACCTCAAGTTTTTGATCCTCCTGCCTCAGCCTCCTCAGTAGCTGGGATTGATTATAGCATGCGTTACTATGCCCAGCTGTGATATATCACATTTGATGAGTAACATAAAAAAATGTTACAACGTATGTGATAACCTAACAAGAATGTTTGACAATCACATAGGAATTGAATCAAATTATTGGGTAGTTCTCAGTACCCGGCATTAGATTTGTGGAAGAAAACTCTACTGGCTACTACTAAAAGCCAAGTAAGGATTTATTACCTTAGTAAATGACTCTTGCCTCTTTCAGATCATCTAGAGGCTATTTTTCCCCATTGATTTCCTCTCAAGGAAAAGATTTTTAGAAAATTTAATCTAAGAAGGAAAACTAAGTCTAAGTACTCAAAGGTCTTTCTGGATTGGTTCCTTCTCTTATGAGATGACTAGAAATTACACAGGACCCTATAGGCTCCATTCAGAAAAAGAGAGCTAGGTAGTTACAAAGGCACTGGATTTCTTGCTCAGATGTTCATGGCCCGGAACTTGTGGTCCCCCTAGTTCAGCCTTCTGAGAAGCTAGCATTACAGATATGGGCCATGAGGCTCCATTTTCTGCCTTTCTTGTATGAAATGATCCTCATGATAGTTGATAATGAAAAGTTTCTCTTTAGAAAAACATTCCAGCTACTCTCAGTGAGGCTGAGACAGGAAGATCATAAGTTAGCCTGAGCAAGTTAGTGAGACTCTGTCTCAAAGTATAAAATAGAAGGGGCTGAGCATACAGCTCAGTGACAGAGTGTCCTTGCATTCAGTCCTCCAGTACCAAAGGGAAGGGAAGAAGGAAGGAAGAGAGGGAGGTAAAAGAAGGGAAGGGAGGGAGAGAAGGAAGGAAAGAGAGAAAGAAAAATACACCAACTAACAAATAATAGAATAATAACAACTTTCATGAATTAATGAGTCTAGACCTGAAATCTCCAACAAGAGAGCCACTAGCCATACATAGCTATTTATGTATAAATATTTTTTAACTAAGAAGTCAGTTTCTAGGTCTCGCTGGCCACATTTCAGGTGCTTGGCAGCCACCTGCAGCTTCTGGCTCCCATATTAAATAAAGAGATATAGAACATTTCCATCGCCATGGAAATTCCTGTTAGCACTGCTCTAGACAACGGACTTCAGCTCCTGCCAAATACTGAGTGGCAAAAGTACACAACAGCTCCTTGCCAAAAAGAAAAAATAAACCCTGAAAAAAATTAAGCCTCTTGATCTAACTTCCAATATACAGGAAATACAGAGGACACAGCAATATGTTTCATAGTACCACTGGAATTCAGTGGTCAAATTCTGAGATGTGAAGCATCATACAACATGTTTCAGAATGGTAATAATGCAAATTTGTCAACAATAATATTGCAAGAAAAAAACTTACAGTGGAAGGACCTTGTAAATTCCATATATTTAAGAGACAATCAATTACAGTCCATAGTCCTTACTAAAAGCCTGCTTCAAACTGTAAAATAAATAATTACACATTTTAAAACAATTGTGGAAAATTGAAAGCCAATTATATAATTGCTGTTATTAAGAAACTACCATTACACTGGGCCAAGCATAGTGATGTTATGAGAATATTTTAAGTATTCTAACCTTTTAGGTGCATACTGAAATACTTACAGATGAAATGATACAACACTTGGACTCTGCTTCACAAGGATCTGGATGTAGAACCCTGCAGAAGTACTAAGTGAAAAAAGATTTGTTAGCTACGACAACTTTGTTGAAGTTGGCTAACGGGCACATGCAAGTTCATTATCTTATTCTATTTTGGGATATATTTGAAACTTTCTGTAATAAAAATTCATAAAAACCTAGGTTGTATCAGCCAGTTATTTCCCACTGCCAAACAAGTCTTATTATGGTAGATGAACTAACAGTATTTAGCCATTTCTCTTCTGTGATTAAACAATTTATACCCTAAATCTTGGTAAATTTTATTCCAACACAAATATGCACTACAGGACCCTTAACTTTATATAATTTTTTTCAAGTAGCTATTTAAAATCTTCATCTTGCTGACAGCATTCCTTAGTAAAAGTAGGTAAGAGACAAGGTCAGCTGTGACTCTTAATATAACACCAGTAGGGGGAGATAGATGCTGGTTTTCCTCTGGGGAAAAAATAATTCTTTTTTCAAGAAATAATCTGTTTACTCTGACAGTGTCTGTGATTTGAGGTAAGAACACCCTCCCGTCACGTTTTCCAGTAGAAATGTGTCTGCATCCTCAGTTCCTCAGACTTCATTTCTAAGAAAGGAATCCTTTACTCTGAATCACTACAATCCACTTTCCAATCTAAATACATGTTCAAATTACAGTAACACCATCCAAATCGCCCTTCCGTTGCTGTCTCATCATATCTTCTTCATGGTCTTTGTACACATTATTCAAGAGTGTCAAAATAAGTAGCCTCCTACTCTCCTACGTATTACACTCGTGTAACATTTGCGGTAAGCTAGTACTGTTCTAAGCAATGCCAGTCATGTTTGCTGTTAATTTTAAATTGCAATATACAAAGGGCTAGAGTTATTATGAAGCATAAAAATTAATTTCTGCTCACATAGCATGAAGTGCAATAACAAAGTGACAAAGAATATGATACTGGGCCTTACAGGAGTTCAGAGAAACTAAGACATTCCCCTTGGGAGAAAGACTTCCCAAGGGGAGTGTATGTATTTATAAAAATGTTTAATTGTTTAACATAAACTTTTTTATCAGTATTTTGACAAATACATATTGAGCACTGTCCTCTTGATTCAAATTGTCATAAATTCTTTCTCAGGACATACTATATTTGATAAAATATGTCTACCCATAATGATGAACAAGTCTAAATATTGTTATCTTTTTTAAAGTGTTTTCAATATAAATTTCCCCTCCATTGGAAAATCCCAACAATTCTAAATATTACTGCAGTGTATTTTCTCATAATTTCTAACCATATTGTTATATTCTTATATGAAACTAGATTGTACTTATATCTTCTCTTTTTTAATGCTTATACAATTTATCATTCTCTTTAACTAAGTCATTTACAATATTCATGTTATGAAGACCATATGTCCATAGGAAGTCTTCTCTGTCATTGTTCTCCCTTCTCCCTATAACTAGTTCTACTTAAACCATCCACTCAGGTCAAGAAGGGGAAATTTTCCCTTCCAGAGACTTCATCTCTTGAGTTATGTCTACTCATCACTCTCCAGGCTTTGCAGGCATTAGCCCCATGTTCCAATCCAACCGCAGCCAAGACCTGTAGAGAGCTATACCTAGACCTACCCTTCTTAATTTGAGAAAAATTGAGTTGCAGGACAATCCCTACTTGGCAGCAGTACTGAGTGTTTAACAAGCTACAGAAGAGGCTCTCTTTGCTACTTTTATTTTTTATCCTAAGAAAAGTCTTCTCTTTTTCTGGCATCAACCTAATCTCACCACCTTCCTCCCCCCTAATTCTAGACTGCTGTTTCACTCTGAGGGTTAGGGATTCTCACCCTTTTGATCCCAAGACTTCTACCTCATTTCAGGTCAAAAGTGTCTCAACAGCTCACCACCTCAGCTGGCAGTTCCCTGGGATGCCCTTCCAGTAAGTCCCTGACTAACTTTTACTTTCTCTCCGGGCATCAAGCCCTGTATTCCAGTTTCTTTTCTTCAAGTCCTTCCCAAATTCTGTTTCTCCCAGGCTCTCCATCCTGTTTTCTCTTTCTATTCCACATGCATGAGGTACAGTAAGTAGTACCCATTCTTGAGGTGCATTAGTACTCATTATGGATTATCTCTCAAGTTCTTTCAAACTTCTCAAAATTCCTCTACTGTGTCCCACCATCTCCTCAAGGATCTTTTCTCTGAACTTTTTCCTGACCTAGAGATTGCTCTCCAATGGTCTGTTCTCCTACTTAAGTTTCCAAATGCTGCTTTTCTCTCCGAAGTCCCATCAGCCACCCAAGGACATGATTTAAAGGTGAGAGATTTTCCCCACAAAAGACCATGCTCTTGACCATTATTTATTCTGGCACAAGCCAGACTCAGAGTGTCTGCTGGGATCCGGCATGTACAGTCTTTTCAAGTGAGTAACTATTTTTGTGTCAGTACAAAAAGACTTTTAGGACACAAGTGAGATGCAAATGCCATTATAAATACACAATTCCATGCTCCTTGGCTTTCAGAGGGTGAAGTATTATTATCTTTCTCAAATCCTCTTTGCGCCTTCACCATCTTGTCATGGGTAACTCTCCTCACTCTGACCCTTGAGGATCGCTGTCCTTGCTGGTTTCTTTCATCTTCACCTTCTGCTGCAGGTTGAGTTCCACTTCACTCTCTTTTCTCTCTCTTTTTTTAATCTTTATTGGTACATTACATATGTGCATCATGATTGCACTCCGTAATGGGGATTTGTACCAGTATAAGACACAACTTAATTCTCATTTTTTCCCATAGCCCTACCCACCCTACCGCCCCCCCCCATATACATAAAATTTGTTTTCTTACTTTTTTGTTACAATCTCTTTCCTCTCTTGGCTCGAAGGTCACTGGCCCAGCTCCGTCATAACTATCCTGAGATCTCATACCCTCAGCAGGTTGGGAGCATCTCACATGGACTGATTCATTCTTCTTTCCTGATATTCTTCGTACTTTGTTTTAATACAGGCCTTTCTTTTAATGTCCCAGGATATTTACTTCTGCTCATACTGCTCCCATACTGCCATTCCATATTTTCTCTAAAATCTTCCAGCTTATTTGCCACTCTGTTTCCAACATTTCTAAGAAAACATCTTGCAGGAGATGTTACCAGTGTCGAACCAGAAACTAAACTGTAGTATAGGGAGATCTATCAATCAGTTCTCACTCCTGAATTCTGATCAGGGATCTGACCGTACTGATTTTTTTTTTTTAATCTGGGCACTTTACAAATTTCATTTCTGTTTTATCACACCTAGTTCAATAAATTACAGGTTTGGGAGCAACTGTTTGGATACACTTTTTCTTCGCTTGCCATCCCTTGGCTGTACTCTTTTTTTGCGATCTGAGTACCAGGTTGGGATATGGTATAAAATGTCTAGAGTCATTCTGAAAAGATAATAGAAAAAATGGAGTGAATTGCCCAAAACATCTAAATCAGCTAGTTAAACTCACTTGGACATCAAAATCATCTGTAGTACATTCTTAAAAAGAAAAGCTCCTGGTTCTCTTTCTTCAAGGCATTTGGAGGCAGGAGCCCTAGAAGAATGTTAGAATTGCTGATCTAAATAATTCACCAAGGTTTTTGTTTGTTGTTATTGTTTCTAGTTTTTGTATTTGGTTTGGTTTTGGTTTTGCTCTGCAGGGGCTCAAACTCAGGGCCTTGTGAATACTGACAAGTGTTCTATCCCTGAGCTACATCCTGTCCTTGAATAATTCCTGAGATAATGACAGTAACCACAGGAAAGGAAAAGTGCCAGGCGCTCCTTCTCTGTGCACCAAAGGAAGTGAGAGTGGCCTCCTGTGACCGTGTCTTGTCTTCACGTTGCCTTCCTTTAGAGAATACTCTTGTCAGTCCTTCGGAATCCTGTCCTGGTGGTCAAAAGTAACAGAAATAACTGCCTAGCTGGACATGTGAGTGTATTTCCTTCAAAGAAAAAGAAAGGGGAGATGGTTCATGACACTGATGTTCTCATGCTGCTACTGCACGATAACTTATCTCCTGGGGAGTGTGAGAACTTCCTCTGCACTCAAGAAGGCCTTTTAACTTACTCCTCACCTAATAATAAGGCTAAAACAGGACCATAAAAAGATAGATGTAGTGCAAGATATTCGGAGGAGATACAAGCAAAGATTATCAAAGACCTAAATTATTCACACAATACTTTATACTGAATAAACACTTCTTGTCTACTGAGTGTCAAACCTTGTTAGTTGTTGAAAATTTTTACAATCAAATTTACCAATCATTTCTACCCTTTAGGTGCCTGAGTTAATGAAAGAAAAAGAGAATAAAGTTAACTTGTGTCAGCCCCAATCTTTCATGTCCTATTGTCACTCTAATTTTTATTCAGTTCTTTTCTGTTTTCCCATAATACTATGTATTGAATAAGCACAATGTAGAGAATGCAGTTCTTTATCTGTTAAAAAATGACAAGGGGGGCCGGGGAGTTAGCTCAGTGATTCTGGCGCCTGTCTTGCAAGCGCAAGGACCCGGGTTCGATTCCTCGGTAACCACATACCATACTGGGCGTAGAGACTCACGCCCAGCAGCAATCAGTACCACATACCACAGTGCCGGGCGTGGTGGCTCACACCTGTAATCCCAGCATTTGGGAGGCAGAGGCAGGAGGATTGCTGTGATGTGAGTTTGAGGCTGAGCTCAGGGCCAGCCTGAACCACAAAGCGAGACCCTGTCTCAAAAAAAAAAAAAAACTAAAAAAAAATGACAGGGGATCTTGAAAAATTCTGTTTCTGGTATACTGTTCTCAGCTGATGGCTTGCTGAAGGTCTGTCTGACTGCTGAGGATTTCTACATAACAGTTTCTTCACAAGTCATTCAGTGACTCCCTGAGACACTGGAGAAAATATGGAGCAGAGAGACCTAACACAATGAATGTGGTTCAGTTGTGCCTCATCTGACCATTTATGTCCCCAACAGAAGCCACTGATATATGAGAGTCAATTTACCCCACAGTAAAATGCTTATAACGACCTATATAAATAGAATTGAGGCTTATAAATGATGTCTGCTAAGTGCCTGATATATAGTTTCTATCTCCTAGTGGATGATAATATTGTCATTAGTCATTATGTCCTTTATATAGCCTTAAGAATTCATGAGATTCATATGAGAACAGCATCATACATTTCAGCAGTTCTAACCCCAGCTTCTCAGGAGGTTAAGGTGAGACAGGAGGATCTCAAGTTGGAGACCAACCAGAGCAACTTAACAAAAAAAGCTGCAGATACAGCTCACAAGTGAAGCATTTGTTTAGGATGTGCAAGGATCCAGATTCAATCCCCAGGACTAGGAGGAGGGGCAAGAAAGATGAATGGCTTTTGTCAAGAAATACAATGGCTCCAAGACGAATACTTCAAATGATCCGCTATGCAACCACACCATTCAATGCCCTAATATCACAGTTCCTATCACACAAAAGGATCTGTTATGTGAAACAAACAAGATACATTGAACCGTACTTCATGATTACCCTGCTTCATTTTTACCACTGGGCTGTTTTTAGACTGACATTTTTTTCTGTTATTACTCGCAGCTGTTCCAAGAAAAGGAAGGAAGCCTCTTCCTCTGAATACTAATGCCTAACTTGCAACAAATTTGAACAGAAATCAAAGAGGAAGAATTGCAGAAAGCATCTACCCCAGTTGCTCTGTGCAGCCCAAGTGGCTGAGTGGCCTCTTGAAACAGGCAGCTACAGAGCATGGATGCAGAACTCAGAGAGAAGCCGTGGTCTCTAATCGCAGATCCGCCTGGATACAAAAGAAGGAAATGTTCGGAATGTCATTTCTCCATTCACTTCCAAAGTAAATATTCCCACAGAAATTGATAGGAAAAACTGTGGCCTACATGCTTTCACTTCACAACAGGGTTTCAGACATAATCTTTGGTTTTATTTTAGTAATAAGTCATGTACATAACATTTCATACTGCATTTCCCTGAGAGCATTCATTTGTCACTGCTCCAACTTTATAAGATAAAATTGATGTTTCTATAATTTGTTTTTGGTTTTGTCTTTTTTTTTTTTTTGAGACAAAGTCGCACTTTGCAGTTTAGGTTGGTCCTAAACTCAGGCCCAAACTCATACCAATCCTCCTGCCTGTGCCTCCCAAGTGCTGAGATTACAGGCATGAGCCAACACGCACAGCATTGTTGTATGTGGTTCCCGGGAATTGAACCTGGGTCCTTGTGCTTGCAAGGCAGGCACCAGAACCACTGAGCTAACCACATCCCTGGTCAGACGTTTCTATAGTTTCTCACTATCTCTTAGTCTTCCTCAAGCGTTTCTATAATTTCTAATGACGGAATTTCTGTTTCTTCATGTTTTCTTTTGCTTCTAAAATCCTAACATTCTTTAAGGCCACAGACATGGTTCCTTATAGAATGTATTACACAGCATGTTAGACCAATAGAGGCACCCCTCTGCTTATTCTGAAACACACTTATTGTTATGGAGAATTTCTGTCCTCAAAAATAGATCACTTTGTGATAATGTTCAAAACAATAATGATAAGAATGGTAACATGAATGCAAAGAGCACCTATAGACCAGCTAAGTTTTTTACATATAGCATCTTATTTAATCTTCCAAATGCTATGTACAATATATTTTCATTTCTATATAAGAGGCTTTCAGAGTTTAAGCAACTGCAAGTCACAGTTTGGTAAAATCTGAAACTGGTAAAATGTATAATGTCCAACACGAATACTTGTATACTTAAGCAGTACTACCAGAATAAAAAATGAAAAATGTGCAAGTAAATTATATACTCATCAGCCTTCCATCACTAGATATAATCAACTTCTTACAAGAACAGTTTTACTTTGGTTCATAATGTTGAACATTTCAGTCTATGACTAGTTGGCCCTGCTGCTTTGGGACTAAATTAAGGAAGCACACCACCTCGAGTGAAACGGTGAGGAAAAGGCCAGGGTCCCACAGTCTCCTTCTAGGGCACAACCCCAATGAACTAAAGACCTCCCTCTTACGTCTAGGCTCCCACCCCTTACAGGTTTCACCCCTCCTCAAAAGGGTCACCGGGGACAACAAACCTTCAACACGTGGGCTTTTGTGGCCTTTCCACCAAAACATAGCATGCTGCCTGGTAGTTACAGAACCTAAATAGCTGAAAATGCACAGCCTACCGTACTACGTTTGGAGTGAAGAGAGGGGACAAGGATGGGAAGCCCTAATAGCTAAGCCATGTTGTGCTTTTAGTTCATGTCGCCACCTTTAAAAGTACGCAGAATTGAAATGAAAAGCAGTATTAAGAACTTTCTTTGGATATCAAAATGTCTGGCAGCACTGGACTCCACATTTTGACACTGGGCTCCACATGTCCACATGGTAACAGTACGTGAAGCGGAGTAGCAAATGCCCCTTAGGATGGGCACCACCACTGCGCCCCACCCCCGCCCGCTCTGTGCTGACTTAGCTCGTGTGCCTGCCTCAGCTTCATGGGCTGAGTCTGTGCCCCTTCTGTTTTCCATGGTGTGCAACTTAGAGAAACTAGGATAAACTGTTTTTAGCTTCATAAATACACAGTGTGTCAAAAACTATCAGAAACCATGTAACTTGTACCTTTTCCTCAATGGTTTCTTCTTGGGGATGACCCAGAGATGGAGAGGGTTTGGAGGACAGCCGAGGGCTTTCAATTAAAATAGTTTTGTCTTTGGTTACTACCGGAATAAACCTGTAAGCAGACAGCTGTCTCATGCCCGCTGAAATTCTAGTCTTGGGTGGGATGGCAGAAGTTTATGACTTCAGATGAGAAACAGGCAGGAACAGATTATATTCCCATGCCAAGTTTCTTTCTTTATTGCCATGGAAGCAAGAGGAGAAATACAGGGAGAAATCCCTGCTAGAGCCATGTTTCACTCAGACTTTCTGCAAGGCTTCAGGAGCTGCTCAAGATTTTGCAAACACATTTACAGGAAAATAATGGCTATAGAAAAACCCCAAAGTTAAAACAGAACTAGAAGAGAATAAAAACCATGCGTTTGTCTTTAAACTTAGCAGTGGAACCCCCGGGATTTGGTATTCTATAACAACACTGGAAACATTATTAACATTAATAAATAAACATCTGGATTGACTTGAAGTCTAAATTTAAGTGTCCTAAATATTTTGGCTCAATTATAACTATACTACATTTTCCTAAATTCTCAAATGTTTCTTCTGTCCTTAGCTTACACTCCATTTTCTTCTATGTCTTTTAAGTTGTCTTGTTTTCTGTGAAAATGGACCATGTTATATAAATGTTTCAGAACCAAGTGTTCATAAAAAGATAAGGAACTGTTCTTGATTTCATTGTCCATATTTCTATCGTTACACATTTGCATACTTATATCCTTTTAATTAGGGTCATGTAATCACACCACTCATTCCTCTTTCTTTCATCTAATGCTTTGCAGTTATAATTTCAAGACTGCTAAATTTACCAGCAGAATTTCAGTTGAGCTGAAATTAAAACTTTAAACCCTTATGAAACTATCTGTTAACACTAGTTTTTAATATAGGATTAGCCCAAGTTAGCACAATTTTGGATGGCATTGGGGAGAAAATATAAACTGTGATGTCATAAAACAGATCAAGCCATCCTCATGGCCAAACTGAACTTGGATTCTCAAGTATGCTCAAAAAGCAAGAATAAATCCAAAATGAAAGGTCAGAAAAACACATCTCCACCGAGAGAAGTACAGTAAACCAACTCACAATTAAATAAGCCAGCTACAGAGAACTCTACCCATAAACAGAATGCTTATACTTAATCTATTTCTCACCACCTTTATTTGAGAGCCTTAGTCTCAGGTCCCTGCGCTGCAGCTGCTCCTGCTACCCAGAGCCTTCTCTAGTAGTGAGTGAGCCAATGGGTTGCTATGCAAAGTCCCAATGCATGGAACCAGAGTTAATCATTCACAGGCCCTTTTGCCTGAAATAAGATGCTTTTCATTTCCCTTGGCTTATGTGAATAATGAAAAAAGAAAACAAACAAAAGAGATAACTGCACTATGTTAAAAGATAATCCCTTAGCATAACTATTGTCTAGAAGCCTGAACACCATCCATCGTCAGGCAAAACTCCAGTCTGTATTCAGTGACTGCGTTAACTTTTATTTATAAGAGATTATGCCGTGACAGAGACTCAAGTCATTTAGAAATGCTCTCATTCCCCAAGGCCTCGGCTATATTTATATGCAAGATCCCATATTATTTTTCCTGCTGTTATGGCAACAAGGATTTCAGTGTTTACAGAGCTATCAAGTTCTGACAGGCCAAGCTGGGGACTCTGCATCACTGGCTTGCATTAAAATGAAGCAAGGGACCTGGGGAGCTGAGCACTAGCCCAGCAATCTGAAGCACTAATACCTGAGTGGAGAGAGGCTGGAAGCAGGCAAATGGCACTAATCAGCCTGCAGAGCCTCTCTCCCCCAGGGAATTTGCCCTCAGGATCCTGGGATTTATGGAACCTATGACAAAGTGTGCTGAATCTAGTAGTCATCGTAAACCCCAGAGAAAAATAAAACTTAAACTCCTCCTACAACTGTGCTCCAGAAAGGTTTTTAAAGCTGTGCTGAACATGGTAGAGTCCGTGATCAAGCTGCTGGAGGCCTGGAAAAAGAAAAGGAAATGAGCTCAGAAGTAAGGGCAGCACGAGTTCTCTCTCCTCTCTCCCCACATGTCATTTTTAGCCATGCAAAGGAGCCTAGCACAGCTTACCTGTCACCCTACTATGCCACAGCCAAGGACCCATAGGGTCTAGTATGTTCCAACCCCAGGGGCATTTATTATGAAGCCGCTTGTCAAAATTTCTTTTTTTTTTTTTTTTGAGACAAGATCTCGCTTTGTGGTTCAGGCTGGCCCTGAACTCAGCCTCCAACTCAGGAGGATTCACAGCAATCCTCCTGCCTCTGCCTCCCGAGTGCTGGGATTACAGGCGTGAACCACCACGCCCGGCACTGTGGTATGTGGTACTGGTTGCTGCTGGGCGTGAGTCTCCACGCCCAGTATGGTATGTGGTTACCGGGGATCTAACTCGGGTCCTTGCGCCAGAACCACTGAGCTAACTCCCCGGCCCACTTGTCAAAATTGCTTGAAAATATTGGTGTCTTATAGACCAGATTACTTGCAGAACTTGCCACCTCCTCCACAGAAATTACATGTAAGCAGGACTGAAGTGTCCGCAATTCTCCCCTGGAAGTTGTGTCCTGGAATTAGCCAAAACCTCTACATACTCTCTGAGTGGGCCACAGAAATAGAAATCATTTCTACAGAGCAAGTCCCCCAACATATTCTTTCAACATCTTGAGTCTTAGTTGGAGCAGAAAACAAAGCCACATGCTTAGTCTCTGATACCAAAAACCACCACTCTACAGTACGCAATGTGGGCTAAGAAAACACTCAGGTTAATAAGGTGAAACAGGAAGTTTCAGGCTCCTTTGCTCCTTCTTCCTTGCCTCCTTTCCCTCCTTCTTTCCTCTCTCTCATTCCTTTTTCCTTTCCTCTTTTGTTCCTTCCTTTTCCTTTGCTTTGTTTGTATGTGTGTGTTCCTAAGTGTACTATTGTTTGGTCAGAAAAGTGTGACATGAATTCTAAAAAGACTTTTTTCAAAGGTGCCTAATTACTTTTTAATATAAGATTTTTGTTCAGCTTCTGTGTAAATAGAAACAAACAACATATGTATTTCCTAATGCTTAGAGTAAACTTTTCAATGAGCAATGAAATGAGATTTACACAGCATCCACTTTCAGCTTAAAAATAAATTTTAAAATCTGAGGAGGGGAGAGAAATAAGAATGACTACAATAAATGTCTCTGTGTGCCTGTATGACCTTTTAGACAAACTAGAGTGGTTAAGAAAATAGCTAGAGCCAAGTGTGCTGACACACACCCTTCATCTCAGTTACTGAGAAGGCCAAGGAAGGAGGGCCGCAATTGCAAGGCCAGGGGAGGCAACCCAGACGGACCCAGTCTCCAAACAGAAACAAATTTTAAAGGGGAGAAGAGTGATACTGAGGACATATCTCAGCAGTAGAGTACTTGCTTACCAGGAGTTCAGTGCCAGCATGGTAAGAAGGAGTGAGGAAGGGAAGGGAGGGATGGAGGGAGGAAGGAAAGAAGGAGAAGGAAGGAACAAAGGGACACAGGAAGGGAAGAAAGGGGGTAAGGAGAGAGGGAAGAAGGGAGGGGAGGAAGGAAGAAAGTCAGGTGAGGAAAGGGACTGTAGAATCCCAGTCTCCCCTTGCCAAGGTAGTGTGCTCACTGGCTGCTGGTGACATGATGAACCAGAAAGCGACTAGAGCAGTACGTCCTTGTGCCCTATTACATCCTTCCCGTCCTCTCCTTAGCAACCGTGGCCACTGTTTGTAGTACCCGTTGCTACCAATGACTTTGTCAATCTCTCTTCAAAAGCTCACTTTGCTTCCGGTTTGCCAGCTCCCTTGGAATCCTGGCATGCTGACTAGACTGTCTGTGGCTGGTCTTCTCAGCAGCTAGAGGTTAAAGGATATTCCTTAAGATGATGCCCCAGCATGACTTTTTTATTTCTTTGGGGATCCACACTTCAGTTTATCACATAGCAGTAACAAAGAAAGCCAGCTGATGTTATCATTCTCATCATCATCAGAAAACAAATTTGTTGGGCCTGGGAAGTTAGCTCAGTGGTTCCGGCGCCTGTCTTGCAAGCACAAGGGCCGGGTTTGATTCCCCAGCAACCACATACCATACTGGGCGTGGAGACTCACATCCAGCAGCAACCAGTACCACATACCACAGTGCCGGGCGTGGTGGCTCATGCCTGTCATCCCAGCACATGGGAGGCAGAGGCAGGAGGATTGCTGTGATGTGAGTTGGAGGCTGAGCTCAGGGCCAGCCTGAACCCCAAAATGAGACCCTGTCTCAAAAAAACTATCTGGCCAATTGATTGCCTTTTTAACACATTCGTTTTCTTTTTTTCTTCTTTTTTTTTTTTTCTTTGGAGACAGGGTCTCACTTTATAGTTCAGGCTGGCCCCTGAGCTCAGCCTCAAACTCACATCACAGCAATCCTCCTGCCTCTGCCTCCCGAGTGCTAGGATCACAGGCGTGAGCCACTACGCCCGGCACTGTGGTATGTGGTACTGGTTGCTGCTGGGCATGAGTCTCCATGCCCAGTATGGTATGTGGTTACCGGGGATCAAACCCAGGTCCTTGCACTTGCAAGGCAGGCGCCAGAACCACTGAGTTAACTCCCCGGCCCCAGATAGTTTCCTTAAGTATCCTTAAGAAAATACATATACGTGGGTCTTACCATGAACTCTGAAAATTCATTATTTACCCATTCAACAAGTATTTGCTAACCCTTAATTGGTAAATGGCTCTGGACAATATGCTAAGGGTATAGTAATACGCAAGGTAACAAGAGCCTTGCTCTGACTCAGTTTACATTGTAAGGAACAACAGCCAATAAATATAAATAAATGAAGAATAGAATGCTAGCATCAAGTATGCTTAAATGGAAATTAAAACAACTATTATGGGAATATATAAAATATATTCACAGCTGTCTGTTTCAGAACTTCTCCCCTGAGTGACATTTAAGAAAGGATCTGGTGAGAACGAAAACACTATTAAAACCCTCGGTGGTAAACTCAATGTTATTGCCCTTCTCATAGTTCTTAAGAATTCAGATAAAACATTTCTGGAACATTTTACATTTCTGTTTTCCAGACTGAATAGTATAATTTGGAGGGAGGAGAGAATTTTCTCTGATTCCAGTTTGATGTGTTATTGATTGATTTGATGTGTTGTTGACTGATTCCTTCTTACAAAGGTTTATATATAGATGTCCCCCTAAAGTCTTATGGGCTCAGAAGTGGGACTTTGGAGAGGTTATTGGATTACGAAAGTGTAATACTCGTTAGTGAACTGGGGTTTTAGTTAAATGTGATTTTGGGTAGGAGGAGCTGGGTTGCTAGAGCCCTAGTCTGGAAGCTTCTATCTCCCTCTCTCCTCATTCGACCCTCTCTGCCTCCTGTCCATGATAGCATGAACTCTTTCTCTTCTCCTGTGCCCCTCTGCCATGGTGTCGTGCCTTGGAGCCAGTAGTAGACTATGGGCTAAAACCCCTACTCAGTAAAATAAATAAAAACTCAATAAACAAATAAAACAGTGAAGAATACAAATGCTGGCCGGGGATTTAGCTCAGTGGTTCCGGCGCCTGTCTTGCAAGCGCAAGGGCCCAGGTTCGATCCCCGGTAACCACATACCATACTGGGGGTGGAGACTCACACCCAGCAGCAATCAGTACCACATACCACAGTGCCGGCCGTGGTGGCTCACACCTGTAATTCCAGCACTTGGGAGGCAGAGGCAGGAGGATTGCTGTGATGTGAGTTTGAGGCTGAGCTCTGGGCCAGCCTGAACTACAAAGCGAGACCCTGTCTCAAAAAACCTAAAATAAATAAATAAATAAATAAATAAATAAATAAAAGAATACAAATGCTAGTGTCAAGTGTGCTTACACAGAAATTAAAACAACCTGGGGCTGGGGATTTGGCTCAGTGGTTCTGGCACCTGTCTTGCAAGTGCAAGGACCCGGGTTCGATCCCCGGTAACCATATATCATACTGGGCGTGGAGACTCACACCCAGCAGCAACCAGTACCACATACCACAGTGCCAGGTGTGGTAGCTCACGCCTGTAATCCCAGAACTCGGGAGGCAGAGGCAGGAGGATTGCTGTGATATAAGTTTGAGGCTGAGCTCAGGGCCAGCCAAAACTATAAAGCGAGACCCTGTCTCAAAAAAAAGAAAAAGAAATTAAAACAACTTGTTAGGAAAAGAATACATGGAATATCTCCATACGTGGGGATTTTGGAACTTCCTCCCTGAGAAACCTCTCTTCCTCAGTGCAAGTTGATTTTGTGTCCCAGTGATGAGGGAAGCAACTCAGATAGCTCCTGTGGCTATTGTAGCTTTCACCACAGAATTAAGACCTTCCTTCACAACACAGAAAGGGGTTTTTAACTTGGCAGATTCACAAAACATTTCCCTGAATTTGTTGCAAAATAAACTATACTGGGTTCATATATACAATCACTTGAGAGGACATCTAACACATCCAATTCTTAAAGGGCTCTGTGGCTCCTCTTCCTCAAAAAAAAAAAAAAATACAACCACTTAGACAGAAGAGTCTGAAGTAATCCATCGCTCTAGCACTCTTTTAGAAGTTGATGAGCATTTATTTTCCTCATGTAGACAGAGCTTCAGTTTCTTTTGTTGCACCTACTCTTAAAAATTGGTTTATAATCCCACATTTGTGTTCGATTACCTATTTCAAGATCCTAACAACATACACTCTTGAAATAGCAACAAAGTAAGAAAAGGACAAATACTTTTAATTAAGTTGTCAGCTACAATAAGAAGAGGGTACAAGGATGGCACAGCAGGGTGCTGTCTACAGGCTGAAATATAAAAGAAAAAAAAAAACCTTTAAGCAGCACTAATGGCTGCCAGTGAGTGTATATAGTGATTTAGATTTTTAAAATGACCCTTGAAACTCCCAATCCCGCATAGCTGGGGCTTTGGGAAGATGGCTGGATCATGGGGGTACTCTTGTCCTGAGTGGATTCATCCACTGCGGGGTGATGCA
Organism: Petromus typicus; assembly: GCA_004026965.1. NCBI lineage: Eukaryota > Metazoa > Chordata > Mammalia > Rodentia > Petromuridae > Petromus > Petromus typicus. Next base: position 27,985 of record PVIR01011856.1, on the reverse strand, counting down.
GCTGAGGGTGTTGCTGGGAGGTGGGGCCTGGTCAGCAGAGCACAGTGTCGGGGACACCTCCCTCTCAGCTCCTCCTTCTCCCTCCATTCTCTGGCTGCCATGAGTTGAACACCTTTTCCTCCACCATGCCCCTCTACCATCCTGTTTCTGTCTTGGAGCCAGCCAATCATGGACTGAAACAAAGACCCAAAATAAACCTCCTTTAAGTTGTATGTGTTGGCTATTTTGTCCCAGAGGAGAAAATGACTAAGACAGCATGGGATAAGACAAGGCTGTTCCCCACTCTGATCAAACTCGAGAGAAAGTTGATAGAATGTCAGTTCAAAGACCTAAAGAACTGACCATCATCAGAACTGCCTGAGGGCCCTTAAATTGAAATTAGGTAGACTGGACATGAAGATTAAGAACACAAGTGCCAATCTTTTAACTGTTTTGTATGCTTGGATTTTTAATAACAAAGATAGGGAGAAAAGTAACTCTGAGCAGAAGGTAATGTAAAGTCACTTACATCTCTCTTTCCACCTGCCCATTTGATTATGAGTCAATAGATTTGGAGTGGAAGCATGCAAGTATATGTGTCTTGAAAATTAAAGGAAAAATTAACCACTCCTGTCGTTTTAATATACACATCTTAAAAAGAGATAGTGGGTAGCAATGGACACAGGTTTTGCTGAGCCAAAATCAGCTTCTATCAGATGCAGCCCTTTCAGCTCTCTTTAGCTTTGGACTCCTCTTTGCTCCTCCCAGGCGAGTAAAATGTCATGATGAAAAGGAGGGATGGAGAATACCTAAAACAGACTCTATTTTGTCCAGGGTTAATTACCAACTTCTGATCTATAATCACAGTTTTTTTTTTAAAAAAAGGAGATAGATCCAATAGGAAATACACAATAGCTGACATTTCGGAACAAGCTCTGAGGATTCCACAGTGGCCTGTGGCCACTTTGAATTTCCTATGGTCAAATTTAACTCTTTGAGATATGCTGATATTGATTCATTTCATCTCAATTTAGAATTGATATTATTTGTCTTTTTAACGTGTCTGATTTACTTAGGAAAAAGATGTACTCATCAAGATAGCATTCCATTAGGAATTCAAAAGCTAGATTTCAGGCTAGATTCTCAGAAGTGAGCCCCTAACATGATATTTCCTATGAAGTAAATAATTTATTAAGGAAGTGTCTAAAGAAGAATCCAGTGCACAAGTTAGAGAAGTCAAAGAGAAAAAGAATAAACCAAACAAAGGTACAATTTCATACAAAATTTGATCCCACTAGAAACCTGCAAAATAAAGGATCTGTGTTTATACCAAAGGAAGGCAAATGAAGATAAAGATGGTGAGCCTTCCTACCCCCTAGCCAGTTCCCAATAGTCATCAGCAAGCAATAAACTCCTCTGGATACTGGCATCTGGCATCTAAGAGCAAGAACAATTCCTTTAGCCTGAGCCTGAGCACAGCCCTCTGAAGCAAATCTCAAACTCAGGCTGTCTGAAGCCACTCTTAGTGGCCAGGTTAGAGGTGCACAGAAATGCAAAGTGGGACTGAGGGCAACTGGTTAAACATTGACAGGATAGTTAGAGACCACGAGCACCGCACTCCTACATTGATCCATTGATCTCTCACATTAAATTCACTCCTTTCTATGAAACCTTCTCCAAAATGGCAGTTGGCAGTTGGTCACAATTTCTGAGGAAAAACAACCTGAGGACAGAAAATGGACACCAACCATTGTAGTTGGAATGGTATGTAATCTTTTTCTTCTACCATCCATTGTGGAGGCCTCACCTCATGACTGACTCTTCTGCTAGTTGAGGAACTTGATCTCTCTTCATGGAGACTTACCATTCCCTCCTCAGACCATAATTGTACTTTCCCACTGACAAAACTAGGCATAGAGACAGTGAGAGAAAACTCAATGGATCATTATCAGCAAAGTAGCTAATAAAAGAGAAATACAGTTGTAGCTTATTACTATGTGTACTTTCTAACCTGGAAATCATCCGTCAAGATGAACAGATGAGTAGATGAATGGATGGATGATGAAAAGACAAAGAGATATCCATAGATATGGGAGATCTTGCCATAGATTAATAGCTGTTGAAATAAATTATTAAGGGGAACATATTCCAATTTCTAAGCAGTTATGCACTATAGTTCCAGATGGAGGCTTTATTGTTCCACGTGTCTCTTTCATTTTCTTACTCTGCATTACCACTCGGTGCCCCTTTATTCCTCAGCCTGGGCCCATAAGAATGCGAGTTGCCTGGCAACTGATCCATGTACTCAAATGACGCAAGGAAATAACCATACTTCCTAGGATGGTGCATGATCCAAGTTATTATAGTAAACTCTAGTGTTTCCACCTAAGCCTGAAGAGATAATCCTCGCTCACAGTATTTCCATTGCAGTCTGTGAAAAGTCTACATACAAGCCAAAAAAGGTAAGTGAGAGCAGCATGGCCTGCTCTTTCTTTTGAAAACTATTAATTAAAAAATATATGAACACTTCAGAGTGAAATGTGGGTAATGAGGGGAAAGAAAAAATTGTGATGGAAACAAAGCTTATGTATAAAGGGGGTTGGGATGTAGCATGGGTCAGGGAATGAGAAAAAATGAGAATCAAGTCATGAGATCATGATATGTATATAAAATGAGAATCAAGTCATGTGATCATGAACTGTATATAAAATGTACCTATTTCACAATAAAAAAATATGAACAGATGCTGGAGTAAGTTAATCAAATGCTAAAAAGGTTCGTGGTCTTATATAACCAAGAAAATGTGTGAATGCTTGTAGTTAATTGATACCTTCAGTATTCTAAATAATAGGAACCATGTAATCCATAAGATATGACTGAAACGCTATATGTATATGTATTTTTTTTCTTAAAATGTTTAACCTTTGCAACCTAATGCTTACAAATACATACATACATACCTACAAATATGTCTTAACTGAAGTTGATATATTTCACACATTCAGAAAACAATAAGGCACAGAAAGGAAAGTGAAGTATTATTGTTTGCTCAAAGGTTTTAGGGTTCACAGAGCTAGACTGAAGTCATCTCCAACGTGCTATGAGGCATAGAGGACCAACAGGGCCCATTGATTTATATGGACAATGGGCAAAGGCACGTAAGTCTCCTCAGCAAAACATAGAAACGGAGCTTGAAGCACTTTTGTCCCTCTATGAAATGCATTGTAGTTTCAGTATTCTGGGAGGAAAACCTCCCACACAGAGCACAAAGGCCAATTTCACCTCAATATGTTCACAACAATTAAAAAATCCCCATAAACATTTTACTTAATTAAGTGGCATGTTGCTATGTGTAGGCACTCTTCATAAATAATTCTCCTTTCATAAAAATTCTTCTTCCTCATAAAATGTAGCTATTGGGACTCCTATCCATGTATAAAGACTGAACAAAACACCATTTCTTCACTAGGGATCAAACCCAGTGCCTCACACATGCTAGGAAAGTGCTTTCATACTGAGCACATTTTTAGCTTTGTTTATTATTTATTAATATTTAAAAGCATGAAGCATTGAGTGAGTGAAGCTCAGGCATTCCTACAAAAGCTTTTCTAAAACAAATGAAGTGGTGCACAGCAGTACAGGGCCCTTAGGACACAGTCTCCAGGTGTCAAGTGTTGAAGTTCTATTTTAGAAGGAATAATGGTTTCCTTGGTTTAATTAAATTTTTCTAAGTATTGTGCAGTAATGAAATCTTTCCTGTATTTGTAGCAAATGATATGATCCAATCTCACCCAAAACCAGGCAACAGAATCAAGATATTTTACTCTGAATGAAGAAAACTATAAATGTGTATAATACATTAAAATAATCACATTTTCCCTTTCAATTCAAAATGATGAAGAGTTTGAAGAATCAAGCTCAATATTGTTGAACTACCAGAAAGATCAGCATTTCATGAGCTGAACCGAGCTAAGCCATGGAAGACAATTCCTCGATGCATATCAATATTTTTTCAGTGAGTGCAACATTTAACCTAGAAAATCAATTTCTAGAAATTTACTCTTACCAAATTTGGATACTAAGACATAGCTTAAGGGTGCCCATAGAAAGTAGTTTATATAATAGATGTAAAAAGGAAACACCTTTGAAGTTCAAATACAGACTTGTTTAACACTCATTCAGCACAACTTACATGTACCACGGTTCAGACAGCCTCTTGGGAATTCAGTGATAATTGGTAAATTTTTAAAGTTCTGCATATTCTTGGAGCTTACACTCAAGGAAGGTGCTATAATCAGGATAATGAATGTCCTCCAGAAAGACATTCACCAGCGATCAAACCTGGTGTGATCCCTGTGTTAAAGGTTTGGTTCCCAACCTCCTATCCAGTTGGGAGGTGGTGGAACTTTTAAGTGATGGCCTCTAGTAGTAGTAGAAGGACAGGTCAGTGAGAGCATGGCCTTGAACAAGCTATTAGAACCCCAGTCTCTCCTCCGTCAGTCTCAATGCTTCTAAACACCATGAGGTGAACAGTTTCTCTCCACCACACACTCCCACCATGATCCACAGTGCTGCCCGTGGCCAGGCAATAGGACCAAGCAACCATGGACTGAAGGAAAGCTTTGAAACCACGAATGGAAATAAACTTTTCGTTTTCTTTCTTCTTTCATTGTTTGTGTCAAGTATTTTGTCCTAATGACAGAAACCTGACTAACCCAGAGGGAAACAGACATTTGAAACAAAAACCCTATTTCGCAAAACAACAGGAGCAGTTGATGGAATTGATAAGGACAGTGAAGAGGGTATTCAAAGGTAAATCTAAAGATTTTGGCCTAAGCAAGTAAATGGATCATAGATGTGAATCTCTAAGAAGGAAAATATTTATGTCTTCCCACTCTTTTCTGTATCCCATGGAGAAGAAAGGTAATTAAACGCATTCTCAGACAAGTTTGAGTATAACTAAAGAAGGAGAAAATACATGCAAACTGTCCTGAGGAAGCCTGAGGACACAGGTGTCATCAGGAATTCTGTACACATACAACCATGAAGAGGCAGCTGGGCTGTTCTGCCCTTGGAGGGAAGAAACAGAAGTAACTGCAAGACCACCAAAGATGAGTGTCTGAGGAGGAATGGGGAAACCCAAGGTATCTTGTGGTCCAGAAAAGGGCGATCAAGGGTAATTTACAAAGGCCAGATGACTGGGTATCATAGCAGAAGATAGTGAGCAAAACATGAAAAGGGATTCAGGAAAATCATCAGGTGCCAACACAGAGTAGAGGGAGACTGTGATTGGGGTCTTTGCCCTCTTATGTCATAGCCCAGCTGAGCCCAACCTCTGCTACTGCCAATATCGAGCATAAGAATAAAGATAAAGAAGGTAAAGTCAGGACTGTGTTCACCTCTGAAATGTTTAAATATCATGAGGTTGAACATTTACCAAAAGAACCATAGCAAGCACTCAGAATAAAAGTTCAAATAAGTCCAGGGTAAGTTGTAGAAAATTAACATTACTGCTTTTCCTTCTTTCTTTTCTAGGTTTGGCACCTTGGAGTTTGGGACTGATAAAACCCATACCTAAGGCACAGAGCCCAAACACCATCCCAGTGTTCTTATCTTAGGGGTCCAGGAAAAAACCAATTTAACAAATGTGCGCTAACTTTGGGGCAATAATCAAGTGATAAAATTTGAGCCTGCTCTCCTCTGCACCTTCAGAACCCGCCTAGCAGAGGGCGCTGTGACATCTGTGGCCCTGCAGGTCATGCCCGTAACACTCTAACACTGGCCCACAGACCAGTCCCTTCTCTGTGGTGCAGGAACTGCTCTCCTATGTTTGCTGCCAATGAGGTAATGGTTTAATATGTAGAAATTTGCATGACTCAACACTTGAGAAGAAAGAAAGATTGATTTATAGAAAAGAAGGGTCAATACTTTCTTTCCACCATGACTAAAACTTCCTGTGCTTGTAGAGAATGTCTCCTCTTTCTGTGTACAGAATGTCACATGAGCTGGGTCATCATTAGACCGTTAAGAGCTCATAGAAATTGCTCCAAAAGATATTCCAATGTTTTGGCTCTAGCTCAGTCCCAGTCTAATAGAAGACACGGTTTACCCCAGGGTCAGATCATCTCCACTTTTACCTCCAGAAAATGGGATTTTGATTTCTTGGTAAATCTGAAATAAAGTCAGTGAGTACAGATAAATCCCCCTAAGTCACAAACATCTGAAGAGGTGACTACCAGAATAAGCCCTCTCACTTCCAGAGTCAAGCTCACTGGCACTTTGCGGTGGATGGTTCATCCCTGGTAAGTCTTTGGCTGGAAAGGTAAGTGGAGCTCCCTCGGACACCACATTCAATATGGTCTCAACCCTTGGAACTCTGGAAGTTATGCAGACAACAAGGCTATCCACTGGACACAGCTCCAAGTGCTAAAGCAGCTAAACTTGATTCTTTGGCTCAACAAAGACCTAGAGCACCCAACATCTTCTAAAATATACTGAGAATCCATTTCAAAGCGATCTGTTTAAGAATACCACTTCAGCTAGACATTTTTGAAAGTCTAACATTTCCAGATGTCCATATGTGAGCATCCGAGAAAATGCAAAATAAGGCTTAAAGCTATGATACAGTCATCAGTGATCCAAATCTCATTTTGTACACACACAACACCATCCTTGCAAGTATTTGATCGTACAGCCATAGAGGGTGTGAGACTTTGTGACATTCATTACAGAATCTGAAAGTTCTGAGCTGTTGGACCATCTTCATAGAAGACAGAGAAAGTTGCATGTAGGGTTTTGGGTTGATTTGTTTTGTTTGTCTGCCTATCCGCTTGTTCTTTTCTACCTCAGTGAAGTAGGGCTTGAGCCAGAATGAAGACCACGCCCACTTTTCTTTTACAGTCAAACGAGGACATCAAATTAAAACATTAACTCAAGAGACAGATTGGCAGGAAATTCCAAAGCTAACTTTCTCACTGCAGTTTTAACTTTCCCATGACAGACATTTTCTGTACCCGCAAGCATCGCACATGTGTCACTTTGTACCAAGAGCCAGATTTGGACCTCAGTCACACTTGTTTTATTTTTACTGAAAATGTAAGGGAGAGCAATGAAGAATCAAAATAGGGTCAGAGGTCAGCAAGCTGGAAAACAAATGCTGAAGGAAAAGGTTATGGGAGAAGCACGAGCATGGGAGGCTTGAGAAGGAAGTACAAGGCCCTGGTGGTGTCATGTTAGTAAATGTGCAATTGAATCCACGATTTCTTAATGTGCACATTTTCATGCACTTCTTTTCAAGTAACTATTAAACAACAATTTTAACCACATCAGTTTTGTTTTTGTTTTTGTTTTATATAGAACTTGAGCATTTGGTTCTCTTTGATTTCACCTCTTGCTTATAAATCTTCCAACCGGCCATTAACTGCTTGTAAAGCCCTGGCACCTCATATATTGTCACTTAATTATGTTATGCTACAGTGGGCTTCCTAGGAGGCAAAATTTCTACACAAAAACACTTATAAAGAAAGCCAAGGCAGACAGCCTGACTAAGCCAGTAAGAATAAAAATTGTTGCTGACAAGGGAATAGAATTGACAACTAAAGCTTTCTAAACCAAAGGGGAAAATGAATAGCCAAGACATTTGAATTGTTGAAGGAAAGGATGTTTCAGATCTAGGCAAGGGGGAGGAACAGAGCATAAAACTGGAAATAGAAGATTAACCACTAAGCCTGCTCAGAATGAATCATAGAGAGAAAAAAGGGATTATTAGCCCACAGGATCTAGGCAGGAAGGGCCCAGGGCAAAGCTTCCGTGCATCCTGCCTTCAAGACAAAGTTGTTGGAACTGTACCTTGTTTGAAGAAGGGCTTTCTTAGTGTGGCCTGCCCTATGCATGGCAGAATAAGAAAGAATAGAGGAGAAACATAATCAAATCTCAAGGCACTACTAAACAGAAAAACTGAGCATTTCCATGATAATTCTCAATGCTGGGAAAGATGTGGTAAGACTGGTACTTGCACACTATTTGTATGTACTTGGGACATGTAGGTTGTACAGCATTTGAAAAAAAAATTACACAATATATGTTTAAAGTCATAATGTATCATTATACCATATTTTATTTTTGCCATTTATCTTAAATACACTAAATAATATAAGAAAGGAAAGAACCAAAGACAGAAAAAAAGAGAAAAGCTCTCTATTCATAGAAATATTCATGACAACACAAAGTATAAAATAAAACAATGTAAATATCCAACAATAAAATACCATGTAAGTATAATATACTTGATAAAAGAAAAAGAAAAAAAAGATAAAAAAAAGATAAAAAAAGATAAAAGAAAAACGCTTATTATTAAAATATACAGCACCACCTCTGAAGTATTCCTACAACCTACACACACACACACATACACACATGCACACACACATGCTTAGAACCAGTTGAACTTTAAGTTTTTTGTAACACTTCCAATTTACAGGGAAAAAAAAACAGGTTGAAAGGTATGACTCTATTGCCTAATAAGTGAGCTATTCAGAACTATCAATATGCGATCTAATTTCTCCAGCAATCCATGATCTGGAGGTGGAAAAGAGGAGGCAATCCTTTGGAGCCCCTGTCAGAGAACTTGTTCTTGATCTATGTCCAATATGGGAATCGCAACTGAGCCTTCAGTGGCTGATGTCATTTATCATCTTATTTAATTTTATTTGTCCAGTTAAATTGTATAATCTTACTTAATTACTTCATCTTATTTAATTTTTTTACTGATACATGTTCATAGTACATAAATGACTGCCTTGATCATGGGCATTTGGTACACATAGATGATATTTCTTGATTTTTTTAACCCCATCCTTCTCTTCCCCCCACCCAGATTTATTGGACACCCTCATTCATATATATATTACACTTACTGTCTTTTATTATTGAATATTTAGTTTCTCTATATATCTAGAGCAGTCATTGATATTTCTGTGAATAAAAATCTTTCTTTCTTTGTTAGGCATTATGATCACATTCCTCAAGTGTCTACCACAGTAGATGACACAATTTTAGGTTAAAAGGATATAAGAGACATAGAATCATATGCAGTGTGTGAATTGTGTCTGTATTGGCCCAGGGGTGTTGAAGCAAGCAAAAAATCCAGAAAGACCTTTTCAAATCTTTTAGGGAAATTTGACTGTACCCTGAGTTAAATGTCACTTCAACCAACTGTGATAAAGGTGATTGTGGTCATGCAATAAAGTTACCTCTCTTTTAGACAACTATACTGAAATATTTGGAGGTGAAATGTCAAAATGCCACAATGCCTGGGGTTTGTTTTAAAAATGCTTATGCCAAAGACAGACATATAAGTGTGACAAAAAGTTGGATAACTATTTCATCTGGGTGAGAGGTAGGACTATTACAATTTTCCCTTTTGTGCGCATGCTTGACTTTCAGAATAGTTTCAAAAATTCATAGTTCAGTGAAAAATTCTTAAGAATAATAGTGAATGAAACGGCAGAAAGTAAATTTGTTCATTCAACCATAGAGAACCATTTACTAGTAATGAACTAAAGGGTTGATACTGAGTTGCAAATAATCTATTTCTTAAAACATTCAAATCTGGTAATATTTTCTTGTATTTCAGTGAAGAAATAAAATGCATTCAACATGCTAGGAAATACAGGAAGGGTTTGAGTACAATAAGTAAATATTTATTAAGCATGGCAGAGGAAAATGCAAGTGTGAGAATCACTTTTAGAAATATATATATATATATATATATATATATATATATATGCCAATATTTTATCAGGCAAATTACTATATTTACCCCCAAAAAAAGACTGGGACACAAATCATAGAGTTTATTCCATAATGGCAATTTTTGCTTTGCTTATGTGATTTAAAATAGATAAGGAATAGACACATTTTTATAACTTATATTATTTTTTAAATTAAATTCAAGTTATGCTTAAGCCAGAATCAGGGGTGCACACCTGTCCACCCAGCACTATGGTGGGCTAACACAGGAAGATTGCAAACTGAAGGCTGTTCTGGGAAACTTAGTGACTTAGCAAGACATTGTTTCAAAGTTTAAAAACATATATTTTTTTGAAGTATTGCACAGAACAAAAGTCCTGGGTTCAACCCTCAGTACCCTCCCTCAAAATAGAAAAGGTGATATTTAAAATAAACCTGCAAAAAGTGAGATCTGTGCATTGATATATGGAATAATGCCTCCCTTTTTGATTTTTGAGATGATGTCTCACCATACCACTGTGACTGGCCTCAAACTCTTGGGCTGCAATGAGCCTCCCGTCTTGCTGCAGCTGGGCCTCCAGGTGCAACCACCATGCTCAGGCATGGAGCGGACTGTTAAACCACTCTGACACTTGTCCTGCCAAGACACAGATCTATTTCTCAGAGCTCTGCCCACCCCCCCCATTTAAGTATTTCAAAGGTACATAATTAGAGAAAAATGGAGATTTTGAAAATTTTATTTGCAAATTACATTCCATGTAAAAAGGAATGTCAAAGTAAAAGAGCAATTTATATTACTGTAGAGATGGGATACACTTCATCTTTCTTCTGACTCCAGTGATAATATTTAATAGCAAAATAATACCATTTATATAATCAGCCAGGCATTGATTTCAGCACTTTGCTTACAGTAACCATTTAAGAACTCTCGTGTAGCCTAAGATATTACTATATCCATTTTGAAGCTGGAACTCTTAAGACAGGGAGAAGTTAAGGAACTTGTCTAAGCTCACACAACTAGTAAGGGTGGAGCCGATATTTAAACCCAGGTGTTTCACGCTGGAGTCCTCACTTTCGGGCACTGTGCCGCGCTGGCTCAGGCACACAGCTCAGTCTTCGTTCATTCACAACTGACAAATAAGTATCGCCGTCCCTTACGCAACGTGCAGCCCTCCTCCTTCGACAAAACCAACGCTGAGGACCTCTTATAGAGGGAAAATATCAGAGTTCACAAGGGAGCTTTTGCTGGAACTGTTGCTATTATGTACCTGTATATTACCACTTCTATGGGAGCCTCTCTGCATGGGCCCGAGGAGGGCGAATCCCCCTCCTACGTCACTCTCAGTGAGCTTCTGTGGCCTTTAATGCTGGATCAGTCAGCACTGCAGTGGAGAAGACCATCTTTCTTCCTAAACATGCTGTTGAAAGGGTTCACTCAGAAGGGAAGCACCAAGTCCTGAGCTGGTCACGCAGTAGAAGCTTCTCACACATCACTTTCATAAGAACACCTTACTCCAACATCCCTGAGAAATAAGGGTTTTCCTGCTAGATCAATTGATTAGTCTTAATCTTTTTTGTTTGTTTGTTTGCTTGTTTGTTTTTGTTTGTAGTAGTGGAAATTGAGCCCAGAGCCATTGCACAGTTGAACTGAGCTACATCCCCAGCCTTTTTTACTTTTTATTTGAGACCAGATCTAACTAAGTCATTAACTTCCCCACGCTCTGCTCATAGTTGCAATCCCCCTGCCTCAGCCTTCCAGAGTGCTGAGATCACAGGCATGCACCATTATCCTTGAAGTTCAGTCTCTTGAAGAGCACTGATATTTTTAGACATATATTTTAAGTGATAATAAACAGAATGCTACCTTGCTAGAAAAGCATGTGGAATATAATATAATCTTATCTTACTGCTGAGGTCATCTCATGCCAAGAACTGCAAGCTTGCAGCACATTACCCATCCCTGGATACTGAGATATGTTAGGCTTTTCAGCCCTGTATTACACAGTGTTGAGCATCAGTGCCTTTTGATTTCCCACACTTGTCTCTTAACAATAGTTTTCCAATGTCCTCACTGGGGCTTATCACTTATTATATCAACTGACACAGTTATTGTTCTCTAACAACAATCCCTCTCCTAAAATGTAGCTTCTAATTTGCTGTGGTTTGAGAAATCATATTACAACTCATGCCACAAGTATGAATTTAAGAATGAATGTATGTGTTACTATACATTTCCACCAAGAACTTGTGACAGCTTTTTAAATTGTTCAATTGAAAATATAATGATTTCTAAGGGAATTTGAACAAAACGAAAATCAAGATAGATAAATAATAAAGCCAAGGGAAAGTAACACAGAGACTAAACACTCTCTAGTATTTTTTAATTGCTCACACTAGAAAACAAATAGAGCTCTGTGTTTCCTTGAAGCCAAAGCAGAGGACAAGGTGATCACTTAGTTACAGGATCGCAAAGCTCAAGAAATAAAAGCAAGCCAGCTATTCATAAAAATCACTGCTCTTTATATGAAGACAAAAGAGAATATTTTTTCATGATATCCATAAAAAGCCAGTAAGTAAGCATGGATAGTATCTTCAACATTATTCTGACAAAAGCTGATATTAACAAATTTTAAAAACTGTTTCATGTGAAATTCATTAATACAAGCTAAAAAGGAAAATTCAAGCAAATGATGTCTAAAGTGAAAGAAATCAGGCTGCGGAAATAGGAAACTTTCAATAAGTAATGAGCACCAATTTTAATGCATGGATTTCTGCAGTTGGTATTTTCCTCAATCAATGATCATATTATAGTTACATAGGTTTATAAACACTGATACATAATATAAAGGGAAACCCTTTTACTAGCACTACTATCTACTTAGGAACCACTAAGTAGCATTTAGCCATTATATTTAGTTCCTTTCAAATTGTGGCCTTGTTGCTATCTTTATTTTATGACAAAAGTGAGAGTAATCTTCTTTCTTGTGTTCTCTGTAATCATTAGCTTCCAAAACCTAAATAAAAAGATAATTTCCAGATTCAAAAGAAAACTCTTAAATTTGTAAATTAGCAGAAAGGCATTAGATTGAAGAAAGGCACATTCTAGTTCACACACTAACTAGAAGATATTCTTTCAGGGCCTTTCTCTGAAGTGAGTTTAATCAAAGTTTTTTCAGTACATTTCAAAGCAAAGCCACCAGTCCACTTTACTTTCCATTTATGTCCCTAACAACAGGATTTGAGGACCATTCCTTACTTTAATTCTTTACTTGTGCAGTGCCTACTGTATGCAGAGAATGTTTGCATATTTGGATTCTCTGAACAACACAATGAATTCCCCCCACGATACCACAACACAATTGCTCAGCTATCAAGTAAAGCTTTTTTATCCTGCTGAGTTCAAAGTTCAAAATTTATTTCTTAGCTTAATGCAATGCTAGTGCAAGTGTTTAATATATTCATTCTAAATGCCATCAGAGGACGGTGGTGTCAACATTTTGGCTTTGTTTGGACAGCTTTTGTGCAAGTGCAAACACTGAGTGTATGAAATCTAATGAGATTAGGCGCTTACTGCAAAATTAAAGGCAGGCGACTAGACTTCAAAGACATTACCGCAGTGCAAATCCCGTACTATATTTCTTGGACCATTTCAGCAAACTGAAGTTTGAGAAGCACCTTTACCAGAAGATTTTCTTCATTGCAGATCTCTATTAGGACACGATATTATACACCTTTTAGAGAATACATGTTTTTTAAAAAAATAATCATTAAAGAGCACTATCATTACAGAGGATAAAACTGAATTAAGACAACTAAGAAACAGCCAAGAGTTTTTACAGACCCAGAATTAAACAAGAATTTTTTTAAAGTTGTTGATTTGGAGATGTTGTGTGTGTTTTGCTTTTTTGAAAAAATAATAGCAAATGAAAAAAAATTTACATTGAGCATGAGATAACAAGGAATTTTTTCAGCAACATTAACACTGAATGAGAGTTTATATAACTCCAACACTATTCCAAGTGATTGCATATATTAAATTAATCCTAACCACAGCCTTATGAGATTGTTAATAATATCAGTCTCAATTTACAGAGCAGAGTAGTACAGTACAGTACAGAGCTTAGTAAAATTAAACTCACTTTCATTTATTAAACTCAAATATAGACTGAGAACAAGTCAGAGATATATGCTAAAAACTGAACAAGGAAGAATCTTATATGTAATCAGAAGTATTTTAACTTCAAACAAGAAATCACAAAGGGCTCCTCCAAAGTGGTATAATAAACAAACCAATATTACCAAAGAATCAATGCTTGTAGGCCAATTTCAGATTATAAAAGGGGGAGTGCAGACTTCATTATGACACCCTGGAATAGTACGATTAGATGTTAGAAGAAATCAGAGATCAGCTAAAAGCTTGTTCACTACCTGCAGAAATGGAAAGACGGAAGCAAGAGGAGCTACTCCTGATGATTTCAATGTAACAAGCCAAGGAAAGAAACTCCAGGTCCAGAGCTGTCAGAAATAATAAGAAACTAGTTGTAGAAAATGAAGTTTTGGAGCAAGCAATTAACTCCATTCTGGGAGTGTAATTACTAGGTCAAGTCATGTAAAAATCCTGCTCGACCATTTCTTACTTATTAGATTAGTAACCTCATGTGGAACAATTTAAGATTTTGGGACATTCTAGTGGAGAGTCTTCAGCTAGCAGAAGTAATTGGATGTGTTTCTGTTAGACTAACAGGTATGTATATGGATTTAAGAGTCATTTCAACATGGCTGATGACTTGAAACTATGTTAGATGTTTCCTTGCCAAGGGTAGCAATAGGAAGAGTGGCCAGAGACACTGAAAGCTAGAAAAGAGAAAGAAGCCAGTGAGTGCCAAGATGAACAAAGAACTACTAGTGCTGTTGTTGATGCCAGAAATGAGTAACACTTAGAAGACCAAAATCACAAGCGAAAGCTGTGGTTACAAAGTAGGGAAGACCATGGTACAAGCAACTTCTGTCGAGTGGCGGAAACTAAAGGAATGGGCATTGAAATGCATAGACACATTCCATGAGTGTATGTTTGACAAGGAAACAAAAAGGGTTCCTTCTTCCTGAGATGATATTATAAATCAGACAGGGAAGAACATTTGATTTTTTTCTTGAAGAAAAAAAAAAAGAAATAGGGCATTATTAAAAGAAGAAAAATATAGGCAGTAGAATAGCATGTGGTAGCAAAGAAAACACAAGCTAGGGCAAGAGAGGTTCAGTGGCAGAACATTTGCCTAGGATGTTCAATATCCTAGATTCTATCTTCAATGTTACAAAGAAAAGCATTATCATTTTACAGGAAACAAAACAATTTTACCTAATGAGAAATCACAGCCTTACATGGGGTAGAAATGCTGGTGGATGATTGAAGGGTCCACAGAAAGAAAGGTGTTTCTGCTGTAACTTCATGGTGCAAAAGGCTTAAGAAAAAAATTTGAGGGGCCGGGGATTTAGCTCAGTGGTTCTGGCGCCTGTCTTGCAAGTGCAAGGACCCGAGTTTGATCCCCGGTGACCACATACAATACTGGGCATGGAAACTCATGCCCAGCAGCAACCAGTACCACATAGTACAGTGCTGGGCATGGTGGCTCACGCCTGTAATTCCAGCACTCAGGAGGAAGAGGCAGGAGGATTGCTATGATGTGAGTTGGAGGCTGAGCTCAGGGCCAGCCTGAACTACAAAATGAGACCCTGTCTCAAAAAACCTAAAAGAAAGAAAAAAAATTTGAAGAAAACATTCACTAAGAAAGTTCGTCTTCTCTTATCCTCACATAACTACAGTCTCAAAAATGCTTATAAGTGATAATATCTACTAAGTAGTCATGCTCCAATGAGCACACATGAAGTAGGAGAGGAAAAGAGGGCATGAGAGCACAGTCAAAGGGCTTGACAGGCTTCCCAAGTCCAATCTGTGGCACTGGTCCCAGAAGACCAAGAGTCATAAGACTTCACTGGACACTGTCAAATTTAGTGAAGACATTGGGAGCAAAACTCTTAAAGAACAAAAAATAAATGATATCCCAGAACCAGGAAGAAAAAATAAATAGTAAGATAAAATCTCACTAAACTTCTTTACTTCTACCAATCCATTTATCCTCATGTTACACAGCATTCCCCCCTTACTGTTCAAAGGCAAGTATTGATTCAAATTCATATTTGTCTCACAAATGACCCAAGACTGTGATACACACAGAGTAGATATTCCATCCTCCCAGCCACCAGAAGGCAGAGCCACAATAACCTGTCACCTAAACATAAAACTACTATGTTTCTACCTAAACAAACAAACAAACAAAACCATATTCTCCAACCTCAGCTAAGAAGAGTACCAAATATTTAACACATCACAGGTCTCTATTGTGGCTTCTCAAATAAGGTTCAAATACCAAGTAAGACTGAAAGAGCAGTTAGGAAACATGATTCCTTCAAAGAAGCAATAAATGTCCAGTAGGACACTGGCAAGATCAAGCTCCAGTAGTCAGCTCTTTGGGTGCACACTTAGTTACTTTAGTTATAGAGCCCCAGGTTATCAACAAAGGACCACTGCATGTCAATTTTTTAAAAAGGATGAGTGTTTAGTTTGCTTTAAAGAATTTCCCAAAATGAAAAAATATTCTCATTGACAAAGTTCTCCTTTTTTCCAATAAAAACAAAGAATTTTAACCCTACCATGATTATGACCTTTTTTTATAGCAGTCTACAACATATTGACTGCATTTTGTGTGTATTTCTGAACTGTCATTCAGCCAGATAACTATCATTATTCTTCTTTCTCCTTCTTTCGCCTCTCCAAAGAACCTAGCCTGATCTAAATATCCAAGTCGCAAAAGATTTCTCCTTCAAGATCTCCAAAGCTTTTTAAAAATGACAGATTAGCTCTCCTGTTCATTCACCACAAAAGGAACTCCTGTCGTCAGCTGAAACTGCAGAAAAATGTTTGGTGGATCACTATTAAACATCAGAGAAAATAAAATGACTTGTCACCCTCAGAACTCACTTAGCCCTTGGCTGTGGCTCATCTCATAGGGAATTACTTATGGAACAGAGGGAAGACAAAAGGTGTGTTTCCCCATCCTCCTGTGACAGTCTGAGTGTTAATTGAAAGGAAGTCTCACTTTCACAGGAAAACCACGCGCGGTAATAAAGACGATGACTCTGACCCATCGGGCTGCCAGCTGGGTGCATATTCTTGGGAAACCAGTCCCTGTGGTTCACCTCACTCTGTGATAATGACAGGCCCTTGCCTTGCCCTCAACTCTGAAAAAGAAAAGGGGGGGGGTGCCGCTAAAAATAAGACGAAAGGAGAGTGGTGTCCTTGTCAATGTGAGTAACCAGGAGGCTTAGAAAAGGCCACTGGATACCCTGCTATTTATTGCCCATTTCCACCCATAGGAAGCTGGCGTGAGAAGTTGCCAAAGGAAAGAAAAAAGAAAACATGGGCAGCGTCCTTCCTGTGGACAGGAATAGAACAGTCATGAACGTCATTTCTGCCCCATTATTTTCCCCCTTATACATCAGGCTGTTTTTCAGGCTCAAGTTTTTTGAAAAGGAAATCATAATTACATCTTCCATTTCTAAAATTCCACCTTCTACATATCTTATACTTTATTCTATTACCTCAGTTGACTTTATGAAAATGAAAACTCTTCTGATCATGCAGTTTCACAGCCCATGTCCTCTTCTTTGAATGGATAAATCTTCAAAAATTAGAAGTTCTTCCGGTGTGAGCCAACAGCTGGAGATTGCACTTCTACTTATTTTTAAAATAAATGTAAAACATTCTTCCCCTAAAGAAATTAAGGTCGAATTACTACAGTAAGAAGCCATAATAAGTTTAACTTTAATAATAAAAGCCAATAGTTTGAGGAAAACTCAAACCCAAATCCCCTAATTCATTATTTCTTTACAGCGTGGAAAGCCAACACTGTTACTGATACATGGTTATTTGCATACTTCTCTGCCTGGGAATTTTATAAAATACAAGGACTTCCCTAAAAGCAAAACCACTTGACTTATGATAGGCTGTAGAACCTGCAGAGAGGGCAGTGCAGTCTGCTGAACTTTTTTTAAACTTCCTGAATGCCAGCTCTGTGATTTCTCAGAGGCCTCCTCTAAGCTTACCTGCCTTTTCTCACTTGCTACAAAATTAGATTTTCACTGGCTCTGAGCTGTCACTGGGCTGTTCCTTCTTTCTGGATCCACTTTCTTCCTCTCTCACCAACTCCCTTTTGTTTTCCCAATTCAATCTCACTCTTTAGGTCTTGGTGTAAATGTCACTTGCTCTGAAAATTCTTCCCGAGTTCCCAGTCTATGTTGACCCCCATCCTCATCCCCCCTCCCAGCCAATATTTACTCTCATGCACTGTAACTTGTTTCATAACCCTCAGAACATTGGTGGTAAATTGCTTCTTCATGTAATCACATATTTAATAGCTATGTAATTTTTCTATAATGCTTCCCTTCTGCACTCAATAAACTTCAAGACATCAAGAGCCATATTCTTTCTTGGTCACCACTTGAGCATAATGTAAATACTCAATGAAATGTTTTGAATGACTGACTCAAGATTTGCCCCAAATGTTCATTATTAGTCATTTGGCTCCATATCTTTCAGACTTCCTGTGAACCCTACAAAAAAAGGATTGGAAATATTTCTTATTTGAGGCAATGAGGTTAAGAAGGAAATGCAAGGCAGAACCTCTCATACTGCAAAAAGAGAATGATAAAAAAAAGTAAATCTCTCCAAACAAAGAACCACTGATTAAGATGGATGATAAATCTATGTGATAGCAAAGAGAAGAGTGAGGAAGGAGTCAAATTATAGAGACCTAAGTTCAGGCTTTAATATATCATAAGTAATCAAAAGTATTGCCAATAAAGTAAAGTGATAAAGTTGTGAGAATAGTCCAAAGTAAAGTTTAATACTGATTCAAAGAATAAAATCTGAAGGCATCAACCAGTTAAAAACTGGATCCTTTTTCTCTCACCAAACTATCGAACTAACAAGACCAGACACTAAATGAGCTGGGACAAAGAGAAAGAGATGTGTGTGCAGCAATTTCTCAAGTGTTGGGAGTTAGGAGATTATTGGTATAGACTAAAACAATGAGAAGCAAAAGCAGAATAGAAAGTGAAAGAACTCTCCTGGGAGAGGATAAAGATTCCTGGGAAATCAAGCATGGCTTCTTTCTCTTTTCTTGTAGTTTTTTCTGGTTGTCATCATGCCAACTGTCACTTGTCACAGTGCTAGGGACAAGGGTGCCATTTAGCATGCAGATGGCATTATAATAAACATGAAGGAAGGATTATAATCAAGATGCAAATGGGATTATAATAAAGATGGCGATCACTCTGGCAGCCATATTGGATTCAGCCAAAGCTAAAATGTAGCATACCTAGTGGATGTCCAGTGAGAACTGAGGAATCGATGGACAGGAGGAAAATATTTGTATATTTGATGTCAGAAGTGCTCAAAGAATATGAAAGAAGAAACAAATTTTTAACTTAAATCCATGAAATTTGAGGCAAAGTAAGACATTCAGAAAGGATTTCCAACAGAGAGTTGGGAATACAAGCCAGTTGAGACTAGAGGGAAACCAAGCTAGAGACAACAGATTTGTGAGGCAGAGGGTTAGTTTACCTGCAATTATGGGAGTGTGGAAATAGCAGCAGGAGGTGGTAAAGATGGTGAAAAAGTGGTTCAGACACACTAGTCCAGGGGACCCAGGTTACTTGTGGCCCCACGTCTCCCTGGGGATAAAAGGGTTCCTTTCTGCTCGGGACACACTTCTGCTACACTGAAAATACACTTGCATCTTCATTATTTCAGGCTGGTAGCACACTGAAACTAGTAAGAAGGAATAGAAGAGCCAAGACTTCACGGCCTGTGGATTCCTCTAGCAAACAGAGAATCCCTCAGCTCTTTTTTTTTTTTTTTTTTTTTTTTTTAACAGGGGAGTGGAGTCCCTCTCCCTCCTTCCCAATCCTGTGTCCCCAGAGCCACTTCAGAATTACTGACAGCACAGCCAAAGGGCTACAGCCCTCGTGCATGCTTCCACAGTCATCTTTGGGAGACACCCTGATCCCCTGCCTTTCAATCCAGTCTCCTTTGCCAGTAACCACTCCACCTATTCAAAGCCCATGTGCTGCACCTTTAAAATTCCCTTGGCCCCTAAGTGTGAATAATGTTTCATTGTCCCCTGCCATCCTACCAAAGAAGGAGCACTGTGTAGTTGGACAGCACTCGCACCTTTGAACTGAGAGTCCAGTTTCCTCTAATGATCCCAGGCCGGCGAACTTTGCCAAAGGAATGATTGTATATTGGTTCTCCATGAATTGCATATGGGAATATTGTTGCTATGTGGCTTGAGCCAAACAATCCCGGAGTCACCTGACATCCTCCATCCAACATTCAGGAGTCATCAAACTTAATTTCCCCTTTGTGCAATAAACACCAAGGGGAAGCTTTAATAGATTGTATTATGTAACGGTTCTATAAAAATAGCAGGCCAGCGCTGGAGCACTTCCTTCCTGGGGCCCAGTAACCTATGCTGAACGGATACACACTGGTTGCCCAGGCAACCATGAGAGATGACACTAGGGGGAAAAAAACCGGCAACAAAAGGACCATTTTTTGGCTCAGTCAAATGAGGTCTGGTTTCAAGCTTGTGATACAGTGAATACAGACAGCCCAGCACAGAGAGAGGGGACCAGTTAGCAATTCTACTCAGGCACTCGAAGCCTTGCAAAATTCTCTCTGCTCTTGGGTTTTCTTTCTCTGCCTTCTTTAAAGAAGGGGAAATGCCTTTCCCTCCAATTTTATTTTTAATTTTAAAAAGGAAAAAAATCTCTAATTGAATTTGAACTGGAGCAACCAGTGAAGAAAGATCATTCAATTCTTTCCTTCTCTTCCCAGAGCTGACAAAAATCATTTCAGTTTTATGCAATTGTCTTTTATTTTCTCCAAGTTTGTTTGGGGTTTGATTATGCAGGAAGTGAGTGGTTTAAAGGAAATAACCCTTATAAACAACCTCTAAATATAAAAGTAAATCAGGAACACTCAAGCAATAATGCACTTTAAAAGTGAATAATAACCTCTTCTGGGGTCCCTCTTCACAGCAGACATCAAAGGGTTTTGTTGTCGGAGACTATAATCTCCTCTTCTCTGCTGTACTGAATTAGAACCCCTGAGTCTTATTATGGGAACCATCGTCATCCCTGACTTGCAAAAGGAGCCTGCCATTTTAATTTCAGAAAATTGGCTTTCCCTGTTTACTGAGATCAGCAGCATAAGGTTCAAAAGCTGCTCTCTCATACCTAGATATTTTTCCTCTTGGGATAAAAATGCACCTTTGGGGATTTACAAACATAATTTGGAACCTCTGGAAAATAAAATAAGGATGAATCAAAGGAGATTAAGTTCAGATCTGTAATCTAAAGCAATGTGAATAACTCAAACCAAGTCTTGAAATCAGTGCTCATAAATATGTAATATGCTTTTTATCCAACAGGTCTGTTTAAATCTTCATACAGTAAATGATTTGCTTCAAGATTAGGTAGTCGGCAGAAAGCAGAATGCTCTGATCACATGAAATAAAATCTGTGGATGTGCACAGGAAAGCAGTGCACAAGTGTAGACGCCTGTGATTACAATCATCCCACGAACTGGTATGTATGAAGGAAGAGAGCCAAAAGCAGAATCAATTATGAAGTCTCGGGGAAAAACATTCCTCTCTCTGTCTCTCCAAACCCTGTTCCTGTCCATGCACACTTCACAAGGGACTCCAGATCCTCCCTGCATCTTGTCATCGTCTGCTTGCTGGCAATTAACCAATAAAAGGCGGTGTTCCAGGACCAAAGGGAAATGGAGATTTAGAAATTAGTCATTTATTTTTGTCAACGTATGTTGCCAAACTGGAGATTCTGGTCTCTACTTAAGGAAACCACTTAAGGGAAAATTCCAGTCCTTCCCCACAGAGTTGGTCTGATCATCTCTACTTACCATATCTGGCTCACTTCAATGCAGATGTAGAGAGATTAATTTTTAAATATCAAATGCTGTGTGAAATACAAAACAACCTTTATTTCCAAAGTCGCAGACATGGGCTTGGGACTCAGCATATTTAGAGAGAACATACAGACTATCTGTGCCCTAAAGATTCCAGCCCTTTTTTTCTTTTGTGCTGAGCATTTTGAAATGAAAGGGATTAAGTTGCAGATAGCTTTTATAAGGATCTTTAACTCTTTAAAGACTGCTGAAAAATATCTTTGTTAAACAGACATACAGTTATTATTTAATAAAAGTTCAGCTCCAGGAAAGAAGCCTGACTGTGAAGAAATGGAATAGCATATTTTAATTGCTTTTTCTGATCTGGAATTTCACTTTAGTAATACTTAAGTACATGCTACAAAAAAAGTAGACAAGAATTACTAAGTTTGGTGAATGCCATTAAATGTAAGTCTTCTTCAGTTAAATACTAAGAAATACTAAGCAGAGCTAAGCTATAGATGCTCAATGTAGTGCCAGATGCCTCTGATCACAGCACTCTGGGAAGCTGAGAAAGAAGAGCCACAAGCCTGAAACCAGCCCAGGCAACTTAGAAAATTAAAAAAAAAAAAAAAAAAAAAAAGAGGCTGGGGCTGTAATTCAGTGTTAGGGTCCTGGGTTCAGTTCCTAACACTGATGGTGGAGGGATACATATTTCCCAAGCTTCAAATTCATTTAGCTTTTCTGATGTCTTCTTGCATGCTCTCTGTCAATATGAATAGTGATGTTAATCATATAGCCATTCGTGTTAGAAGTTATGCAGTGTAGGTCGTTCTTTGTGTATTAATGATAAGGGAATGTATATCAAGGAGTAAGAGATAAAATACATGTTCAATGCAAGGCTGTTCTCTCGGGGAGGAACCTGCAATCTAGACTAGGGTTAACACGTACACTACTACAAAAACCGCCACCACCCGCGGCACGCGGTGAACACCAGAGCTGACAGATGCAAGGAAGGCTTTCTAGGGATCGCTGCCCAGAGCTGTGGTCTGAACCAATCAGGACGGCCTCCGGAGGAGTCAAACCGAGGCCGGGAGGTGAGTGTGCTCAAGTGAGAAAGCGAGAAGATGCTGGTCAGAGTGGCCCAGAGAACAATACCCCAAATGCATTAGGAGGACAATGGGAGACAGGGGCTTTGAAAGTAAAAATAGGGCACACAGGAGAAAAACGGTGACAGTAAGACAAGAAATATCATTATGTGTAGGGAAGAAAATATGGAATGTACGACTTAGAATGATGAGTTACAGGAAACTTGGAGATTTGTTTCATGTGATTGGGGACAAGACTCCTACTTCTTTCTTTTCCTATAAAAATGACACAATATTAAAGAGGACCTTTTCTATGGCATGTACATTAAGTAAACACTAGGTGCCATCTTGCCCAGCTCTCTCAGTTTATATTTTAATTTCATTTCCCATCCCATTCTGATACTGATGTTAACATGCCAAATGTACTCTGTTTGGCAGACTATGTATAGGCCTTTTAGTAGGACTTTCAGCCCTAATAACAACAGACCCACAGCCATGTCCTTTTTACAAGTTCCACAGAGAAACTGATGCCAGCAAACTCTGCCTCACTGTCCTGTATGAGAAGAAGTGCTGTGAGAGAACAGGCCAGTCCAGACTGAAGCAATCTGCGACACTG
The DNA here is from genome assembly GCA_004026965.1 of Petromus typicus. Taxonomy (NCBI): domain Eukaryota; kingdom Metazoa; phylum Chordata; class Mammalia; order Rodentia; family Petromuridae; genus Petromus; species Petromus typicus. Next base: position 4,527 of record PVIR01011856.1, on the reverse strand, counting down.
GCCACACCGCTCAGCCAAAGGACGCCAAGAGTAGGACTGAGCTGGACCTGAAGCAGAAGAAGTGAGCATGAGTGGCTGACCAGTCCCTTATCCTGCCCAGGGCCACCAGCTCCCTCCTTCCTGTGAGACATCTGATCAAACCCAGGAAAGGCAGCAGGTTCTTGACTGTTGGGTGCTAGCTTCTGAGGCTCTTGGAATGGTTCCAATATTGGCAAAAGTTCCTCAGTTGCCAGCACTGGCCTCCTGTCATATTTCCAACTGCAGAAACGACTCTCCTTTGCCCCTTTCTCCCCGGGTGTCTTGATTTTTAAGCAGCGTCTCTCTCCTTTCTGCACACCAGGCTGTGGCCTCCTGGAACCGCTTACTTGTGACCCACTTCACGTTGTTTACGTAAAGATTGTTTTCGTGACTTTTAAAAAGCCACGCTTGCATCTGGGATTTGTAATTCTAAGTCAGAGAAAGACAGTTGTTATATATTGTTTAAAATTTGTTTAATAAAAAGGAATTTCTTTGAAAACATCAAGCCAAGCTTATGATGTAAATTTACTGTCTGTAAATTTACAGTGTCATGACAGAAACTATAACACAGTATGTTAATTGATCAGTGCTGCAAGAAACATTCACTCAAGCAATGAAAGAGTATATGGTATTTTGTTTAAAAGATATTAACACAAGATGGGAAATAAGATGTTTTTCTCCTGGGTAATTCTTCCTTTTATGGTTCTTTCTCTTTCTCGTTGCCCAACTATATTTACTAACTTTTCTATTAAGACAATACAAATGTCTTACATAGTTAAAAGAGAAAAAGCAAATAAGATGTGGGTACTATGACTTCAAACTATCCAGTAGGTGGTTTGCAAATGAAAATCCCTTAAGCCCCCAAACCCTTTCCAGCACTTCCGCAAGTCTAGTGAAGTTGATTTCAAGAATATTCCTGCAGCGAAGGAGGCCCAGGTTGAGACAATGTCCTCACTTCTTCCGGAGCCATTTTATACTCTGACTAATCAGAAACTGATCCAAACTTTGAGCCTGGTCCTTTGGGAAAAGAAAGATGAAGAGTTTAAAGGGTAAGACCCATCTGTCACCCCCTTCTACAGGCCCACCATCTCCATCTCCCTGTGGGCTGAAGCAGGAAGAGAATAGGGGGCAGGAAGGTCTTCTCTGAAACCTCACCTCGATTTTTTGTTGAGTCACATATACTCTGCCTAAGAGTTCCCTGAGTATAAGACAAATGTGGGGACCGGAAACATAAGCTGTTCCTGCCATCAGGGGAAAAGCCACCTAATCATCTACTCAGTAAAACACTTACCACGTGAGCACTGCGCTGGTCACTCCGGGACAGGCTGATCCTCTGATGTTGTTGCCAGGAATTGCTGCAAATGTACTGGTTCAAGCAATGTAATTGTAGGAATACCCTAACTGCAATCGTAACTGTATAAGCTACAAGAGGATGTTGCAGCTACCTGATCTTCCCAGGCGTTCTTTAATTTCGCCCTTCCACCTCTGTAAGCATGCTTGCCCAGTATGTGAACCCATGAGCCACCTACCCCATAGATCTCTATATCAGATGACTTCTATTTCTGTTTGGAGCTCAGACCTTGGGCCTGACAGCATAATAAAAGTTTCGTTCTATCTGTCCAAATGCCACTGTGTTTCTTCGCCTCTGGAAACCTTCACCTCTGGAATCCTTGGATGTGACATCAAGCTGTTGCACTTCACTGTAATAATGAAAAGAGAGGTACAACTTGAAATGCACCATGGAAATTACCAAATGGCACACGTGTGGGATAGTAACCATTAGTATCACCCCCATGAGGACTCTTGCCCACTTCCTAGGTGCATGGCAAAGTGGCTCTTCCCTAGCCTTTAAAGGTCATGTCATCTTGTCTCGCTTAGAGGGAAAGTGGTGTCCTCTGCTTTTAAGCAGGTTTAGTAACTAATGCATAAGTCACTACATCCTCTTCTTCCTGATTCCAGATCAGGATTTCTCCTGATTCAGAATCAGTGAGCTGCCTGATTCCAGATAGCAAAGCCTCTGGCATACAAGCCCTGGCATTTGGATACTGTAGTGCAGAATGTCTACTTGCTAGACATGTAATATAAGCAGGAAGTAAAGCTATGTACTTTTAGGGCACTAGGATTTGAGGTTAATATTGACTGCAACACAACTCAGCCCAACCTAACACCAAGTTAATTCTTACTCCAATTCTGCAGCAAAAGTTACACTTATTTTAACCATTTCACAGTTTAAGGGACTGAGCCATGAAGAAGAAAAGAATCTTCACCACAGTAAGTCAAACAGGACCATTACAAACCACACCCACTTTACATGCACAGACACTGGATCTGTCCTGTGAAGTGATCTACCTGAGGTCAATTGCAAGTCAAACGATCACACCTGTTCTCTGTTCAGGACACCTGGCAGGAATTTGCTGTGGCCAAACAATGGCTTAAACAAGAGGAGGTGACCTCGGTTGAGAAAGCCCTCTGCACTGCAGAGCTTAGGAAGAGCTTTCAGAGAAGGACTAAGATTGGAACTCAGTTTAAAATGGTCAAGGGTATGGAGGAGCAAGCAGGAGAACCAGCCTCACTCTCAGGTGGAGATGCAGGAAGAACACTTGACAACACTAGATCCAGCTGCCAGTGAGGGAGTAGTGGAAGATAATTCAGAGGAGGCAGACGGAGGACACACTGGAGAAGAATGTCATCTTTCAAGACTATTAACTTCTCTGTAAACGAGTGGAAGGATTGACTAACTGGATTAAAATCATGCATAAAACATACTCAGTCATATCTTTCTATTACACCAGAACAAGGACAAGTGAACCCTTCAAAAGGTGAATTTGAAGACTCTAAATTGCATTTTAGCCTTTGGATTAGATAGTAAATGAATCCAGCAGCTGCCATGACAGAAAGATTCAGATATCAGCTGATTGACAAGCACATAAATATGGAAATATTTATGTTAACAAGAAGGTGACTTTGGGCCAGGGATTTAGCTCAGTATACCTGCCTGCCAAGCGCAAGGCCCCAAGTTCAATCCTTAATAACCACAGTGCCGGACATGGTGGCTCACACCTGTAATCCCAACACTCAAGAGGCAGAGGCAGGAGGATTGCTGTGAATGTGAGGTTTGCCTGGCCTACATATTGAGCTCAGGGCCAGCCTGAACTACGAAGCAAGACCTTGTATCAAAAAAAAGATGGTACCTTTAAAATTGCATGTGAAGAATTTGCTTAAATAGCTGATGCTATAGTTTTGGTAAATATCTTATTATTTCACTAGCAGCGAGGACCTAGAAAAAAATAGGCTATAGTTGTGTGGTCAAAGGGCATGAGCTTTCAGAGCCAAGTGTGGTGGCACATTTCTTTAATCCCAGTACTTTGGGAGGCTAAGCCAGAAGGATTATGAATTTGAATATAGTCTAAGCAATTTAGTGAGACCCTGTTCTCAAAATAAAAAAAATAAAAAATAAAAAAGGACTGGGGATATAGCTCAGTGCGAAGACCTGGGTTCACCTCCAAGTACTGAAAGGGAAGGAAGAGGAAGAGGGGGTCACATCTTGCAGATAAGACTGGCTTGCTTCCATCTGTGAGACCTGAGGAAAGTCATTAACTCTTGAAAATATCAAGTACTTCATCTTTTAAATATTTTAAAATACAGGTGGTAACGTTGCCTTAAGTGATACAATATATTAGCGAATACCAATGACTTTATAAGGTGCCTATCTAGTTCATAGTGCACATCCAAGAAACACCAGTCTCTTCCAATAGCATTCTAAACTGCACAAAGATGCAGAGAATTGTGCAATTGTATTTATTATTCACTGAGAATTAGCATCTACTAAGATGCTAGTACATACCTTTGCTCATTTATCTCAATTTATGTTTTTATGATAGCTATTAATTTAGTATTGCTGCTTCTATTTTAAAATTCAGAAATGTTACATAACATAATAAAGTGGACTTGGGTGACACAGAAGAAGCTGAATATTAAGAATCATGAAATATCTTTGAGCTTTACCCTCCACTCAGAGGATACTCCATAATCAAGAGTACAAGTAACCATGCCATGCAGAACGAGGACTGGGAGTAGATGCTAGGTTCCCCATAACTATGCATGACGAAAGCACTAGTTAAGAAAGACACATTATCTCTCTTGTGTTTACAATGACTCCCATCATGGCTATCTTCTCCCTGTGTCTGATAAATACAAAGTTGGGCAGAGAAACATTTATAAAAAACATGGTGGCAGTATACCCAATCTTCCTCCCACTCAGACCCAACAGCCACAAAATCACAAAGCCAGTGTCCAACAAATTATTGATGTAGAAGATAGTCTGAATGGTAGAAATATACCCATGTGGCAGACACCAAAGTCCATTTACTAAAGACTCAAGGCAGATTATATACTTAATAGTCAAGATAGATATCTTGCTAATATATTATGTTGCTGGGCATTTTATCATTGTTCATAACATCAATAAATAATTGCTATGCCTATATTAGTAATTACTTTTAATTACTA
>PVIR01011855.1:0-46130 GCA_004026965.1 Petromus typicus | reverse complement strand
CATTTTCAATGACGAATGTGATCATAATGTATACTTAAAATGTAGCAATAAACTCAATTAGATGAAAAAGTATTTTAGTTTAGTACATAGTGAGAGATAAGGGTCTAGATTCATTGTTCCGGATGGGGATAGACAGTTTTCCCAGCACCATTTGTTAAAGAGGCTGTCTTGCCTCCAGAGTAAGACAACAGGTAGGTGGCTGAGTGTCCCTGGAGCCATTTCCACATCCTCTGTTCTGTTCCATTGATCCACAGGTCCAGTTTTGGTCAATATCATCTGTTTTTATTACTGTAATTTTGTAGTATAACATGAAGTCTGGGCTTATGATTCTTCCTGCCTTGCTTTTGTTGCCTGTTCCTGATTAATTGTTCCCTTAGCCAACATGTAGTGACTACCTTTGTCTCTTCTAATCAGTTTTTGCTTGCAATCTACTACTATTTTTTTTTCAGGTTTCTGATGCATGGAATATTGTTTTTCATCCTTTGAATTTTAATATGTGTATTTTTTAATTAAATGTGATTCTTGTATACTGTATATTATTAAGTTTTATTTCTTGATCCATTCTGCCAACTGTATTTTCTTCCCATCATTACAATCTTTTTTTGTGCTATTTCTCTTCTTTCTGATTAACTGTTCACTATGCCTGGTGTATCCCAATGACTTACTGGCTTTGTTGGCTTCATTGTCTATTTCTAGGATACCTTTGAGAATTTTTGTACAGCTGGTTTGGTGGTCATGAATTTCTTGAGATGCTCATTGTCACGGAAGTGCATTATTTCTCCATCAGTTTTGAAAAAAAAGTTTTGCAGGATATATAAGTCTGGCTTGGAAGTGTTATCTTTTGGGGCTTGAAATATTTCACTTCAAATCCTCCTGGCCTTTAAGGTTTATGTTGAGAAGTCTGCTGTGAATTTAATGGGTTTCCCTTTGTAAGTGATTTGTTGCTTTTTTTCTAACAGCTTTTAAGATTCTGTCCCTGTGTTGAACTTCTGGGATTTTAATTATGATGTGGTGTGGAAAGCTTCTTTTTTGATCATATCTATTTGAGGTTCTAAACTCTTCACTTATGTGTCTGCTTAATTTTTCCCTATATGTGGAATTTTTATGCTATTATTTCCATAACTAAAATTTATAATACCCTTTTTACTGTCTTCTGATTTTTCAACTATTCCAGGTAATCTTAGATTAGTTCTCTGCATTGTCTAGCAGCTGCTGGATCCATTTTTCATGTTCTCTTATTGTTTTTAATGTATCTATGAGTAATTCATTTTTAAAAGCATCTTTGTCCTTTCATTCTGATATTCTGTTCTCACACTGGGCACTTCTACTGCCTTCACTTTCAAGATAATATTTATTCTCCTGGGTTTCTGTTTGGAACCTGTTCATGGACGGTAATTCTTTGTTAACATGATCATGTTTTGTTTCATCTGGTTTAGCTCAGCTAGCTTTTTATTAGTGTCTTCTGTAAGCTCCCTGTTCATTTTTATATTCATTAACTGATTAACTATATCACTGTGAGAATCTCAACCATTTTATTGACCTGTTTTTAATCTCTATCGTGCTTTCAAATAACTAGGCTATGTAGCTTTGCTTTCTTTCCCTTAATGCCCAAGGGGTTAGCTTTGAGGGAGTTGGAGATTTCGGAGGCATTTTGTTGCCGTTTTCTCATGTTTCTATTGTTTTTGTTTATTTTGTTTTGTGACTAAGTTTGCATCACTTATTGTGAAAAGACTTTATTGCTAGTATGGAGAGTTACTCAGAGAGCTACTTGTGATGTGTCCTGGGCAAGACTAACGACGGTCCTTTGTCTCTCTCCCATGATCCAACCAGCTCTGTTAATTTGAGAGTGAGGGATGCAGTGTACTCAGCCCAGTTCTCTGGAAATAGATCACAATATTGTTAATGATGCGAAGGTAATATAGGTATAGGCATACAGAAAAAAACCTGTTAATAGCAGCAACTATGCAATCCCAGCAATATCAACTAAATCAGCATTAACAATATCATCCAAGCAAAATGGATATTGACATAACATAAGAACCAATAATATAGTACCCTTCGTCTTAGAAAAGAAATCTATATTATAGTATAAACACTATGACAAAATAAGTACTGGCATACAGCAAGTATCAATTAAATGCAGTAACTCTACCTCCACCTCCACTAGTGATAGGAATAATTCAATATAGTTACATAGAGTTAACTATCTAAAGATTAATAAAACCTAATGGTTATACTATTAGAGATATATTGGGTTGGGAATGGGAGAATGCAAGAAGAAAAATTTGAAAAATTAAGCAATCAGAAATGAGAAGGAGGAAAGAAAAGTGAGGCAAAGGATTCTTGCTTCTGGGGAGCCAGGTTCTGCTCCCTGTGAGCCTGAGAGTCCAGATAGTTCCCTTCTTTTCTTTGCATCATGTACCATCTCTCCAACTTCTCTGTAGCTTCTAATTTTTCTGTCCACTCCTTTCACTTGTTAGTGATCTACTTCTCTGTTTTCCTCATCAGGTTGTTATTTTCCATTGTCTGGACTCCAGATCTCAGAGAGGCTGAATTTGGTGCCAGTTGACACTCTTCCATTTTCACCCTTCCTTGTGGTTCTGTTTTAATTACAGGATGTGGGAAACAAGAATATGTCACCCTAAAATGTGAAATATTGTTGTTCTAAAGGTAATTAAGAGAAAAATGCTGTAAAACAGCAGAATGTATGTTTACAAAGACAAAAACCAATCTTGCAGCCCCTCTCTGTTAAGGAGAGCAAAAGTTAACCTCCCAAAACAACTTTAGGCCTAGCAAAGATGGCATGGAGTTAGCACCAGAGGAACCTATACAAATAAGCTTCATCAAGTAGCCTTAGTCCGCCAGTTATTTGCCTTCACCCACCTTGCTGATCCTAGACTCAAAGTCTTTTTTCTTTGTCTTGTCATTTCTATACAAATGTGCTGTGCTTTTTCAAAGATGCTGCAGAGGCTGGAATTCACATATATATAGATGTTAACAAACTTCTGCTTGTTTTGAACTTATTAATCTGTCTTTTGTTATAGGGATGTCTTCCAACTAAAAACTTATGAGTGCCAAAGAAAAAATTACTTTTCTTCCCTTAAAAGAAGTTTGTTGAAGATTAAAATAAAAACAGTCTTGAGATCCAAGGAAAGTGAAGATGAAAACCGCCTTCAGGATGAAGTTTTCTGAAGAGCTGTAGGATCGGAGTGTCTAGCTGTCTCTGTTTTGATTGCAGCTCTGACATGGGCTCATTCTTGTCCCCCAGTTATATCCTTGACCTTCACTGGTCCTCAGGTTCTTCCTCCCAGCTAGAGGATTACCATGGCAACCTCAAGGAGTACAACAGTAGCTCACATCCTTGCCCTGGATTAAATGAAAATTAGTAATATTTCAAACAGAGAATCTGAAAAAACATGTACTGTTTAAAATACAAGAGGAATGGCTTTGTTGAGAAATAAATAGGATTGCAGGGATATAAATAGCATTAGCACTGCTACTTTAAATTGGAAATAGTTTTTACTATAAATAAGTCAATTACCATAATTATCTGTGCATTTTGATAAAAGAAAATTGTATGTGACTTCCTTGGAGCCAATTCTAATTATTATTTATATTTTAAAGAAATAATAGATGCATATCTGAAAATATTCAAATTTTTAGACTCTGTTATAATTAGCCCTAATGTGTATAGATGAGCAGTATTTCAGATTACTTCTTAATTTGCTTTGTTTTACCTTACTACATAAGTCTTCCATTAAACCCTAGGAAGGCAAACTCAGACAAAACCACAACCTAATATATAATAACTACATGGAGGTAAAATCTGAATTTTTCTTAAATAGTTAGCTTTCAGAACTAAAGTAAATGAAAAGACAACTTGTTGATCCCATTTTCTTATTAAACATTATGTTGATGACTTTTGCCATAATGACCTATCCGAAGATTTTCAACTAAAATCAAAGCAACAAAGAATTCGGTGCTAGCTGATGGATACATTATGGATTGGTCCTCTTCAGACTGTTCTATCTTCAGCTTTCTCCCCTTGGATTTCTCTGTAATACTGAAAAGTTAGAGGTGATCTGACTTCTAGTGTTATTAGAGCTGCACCATGTGACATGGCTGTGGCCATGGGATACAGGCGGAACCTGTGATCAGTTACTTTACGTAAAGTAGAACTAAGAGAAGCCTGTTGGCCTTCCTTCTCCTCCTGACCTGGAACAGAAATGTCTTGAGGCCCAGCAAGTATCTTTCAACTCCCGAGACCAAAGCCACTTGCCCCTTTCTTTCTTTCTTTCTTTTTTTCTTTCTTTCTTTCTGTCTGTCTGTCTCTTTCTTTCTTCCTTTCGACAGTTTTGTTTTGTAGTTCAGGCTAAATATGCAAAATAAAACAAGCTGGACATGGTAGCCCACAAATAATTAAGAGGTAGAGACAACAGTTTTCAAGCTTAGCCTGGGCAACTTGGCAGGACCCTGTCTCAAAAGATAAAATAAAAAAGCTTATGTATGTAGCTCACTGGTATAATGCTTCTGTACTGTGTAAAAGGTCCAAGTTTTAATCTGTAGTACTTCAACAAAAATAAACAAAAAACAAGACCAGGACTTACTTGCTATTTACTACATTTCAGTGATTAATGAGCCAAAACATGGACCTGAATCACATGGAAGATTTAAGATGTATATTTCTGGGCTTTAGCCCCAGAGTTTATGATTCAGTTGGTCTTCAATGTCTTACAGAAACCTGTCTCTGTCTCATTCTATATCTCTCTCTCTCTCTCCTTTCCTCCCACCCCCTTCTTTTTTCTCTCTTTCTTTCTTCCTTTCTGTGGTCCTGGGGACTGAAGCTCAACTGGGGGCACACTAAGCAAGTGCTCTAGTACTGAGCCCCACCTCCAGCCTCAAATTTCATTTCTAACAAGTGCCAAGTGGTGGAGCTGCTATTGCTCCAGAGACCTCACTTTGGGAACCACTGACTTACACAATGACATTTCATAACCTACTGTAAAGCATAGCATTGTGTAACAGAGCACAGCAGAGCAAACACAGCGTGTGTAGCAGAGCACAGAAAACAAGCCAGAGTATCACATGAAACTCCTACTTCCCCAGTTCCTACTCTGGTGCTTTTTTAAAAATAAATTTCTGCCCTAGTTCTGATCTCTAGACCAAATATTCCTTAGTAATCTGCACTTCAAGTGTGAAATAAGTTGCAAAAAGATCAGCAGATATTACAGTTCTGCTCCTGCCTGAAGCTAAAAGATAGAGAAGGAGCCGTCTAGCACTTGCCAGGCTAGACTATTTGCCATGTCATTTCCTGGCACATAATTATGCTGCTTGCTGACAACTATTCTACTTTCTGTCCTTCTGTAAATTGTAAATGACAGTTTGGAAGCTGTTGGCTTAAAATTCTGAAAAAGAAACCTTTACAAAGAGAGGCAAGGATAAAATCATGGTCAATTTAAAGTGGTTGCTGATAAGCTGGCCTTGAGAAGCATCCTCAATTTAGCATGCTGTGAAAGAAATAGAATTTCCTGTCTCTTCTTCTTCCCCACCTCTATGCCTGCCACCTAGATTTTCAAAGCATGTGATCCACTGCAAAAGCCAAATTTCACTGGAATGAGTTGGAAAGTGTGATGCTTGGAAGCCTTTCTCTGCTAGAAAAACACATAGTTGAATTTTACACATAAGGCAGAAAAAAAGTTGTACCACAGTCACATGCTGCCCTATGTCCACAACCTGCTCCTCTCCTACCAAAATATGACATATCTCAAAGGCCAGTCCAAAAAGAGCCATCTTTTGAAAACACCATATCTGCATTTTCCAGGCCTAGTCTTCTCTGGCCCTCCCCCATGAAGTAGTAAAAAAGATTCTTCTGTCCTAGTAGCTATATGATTTAACCCATGTGTTGTTAACTTCCTAAGGGAGATGGACCCAACTACTGGATCAGTGGCTCCTCCCTGTTGTGTGAACCAGTATGTCGGTGAGTGGGACGGGACAGCGGGCCTAAGTTCAGTGACCAAGCCTGGTCAGGTTTCATGGAAGTACAGACTATAGGAGCACAGCAAAGCTCACTACTGTTTTGTTTTTGTTTTTGTTTTTGTTTTTGTTTTTGTTTTGAGACAGAGTCTCGCTTTTGTACTTCAGGCTGGCCCTGAGCTCAGCCTTGAACTCACAGCAATCCCCCTGCCTCTGCCTCCCAAGTGCTGGGATGACAGGCATGAGCCACCACGCCCGGCACTGTGGTATGTGGTCTGATTGCTGGTGGGCGTGAGTCTCCATGCTCAGTATTGTTGTATGTGGTTACTGGGGATCAAACCCCGCCCCTTCCACTTGCAAGACAGGCGCTGGAACCACTGAGCTAAATCCCCGGCCCATCTCACTACTTCTTATGAGAATGACATCTACAACTATGACTTTTTTTTTCCATTGTCCAGCACATTCAGTTGACAACCTCCTATGTCTACAGAATAGATTTTCATGACTGCCTATAGTCTCTCAAACATTGGCAGACTCAAGAAACCTCTCATGATTCTGGAATCTTTTCCACACATAATTTTGCTTTTTACAAGTTTTAGTACTTTTCCCTTTCCCATGAGAAGCCTGAGAATAAGGACCAATCCAAGTACTTGACCTCTATAGCCATGATAAAAGGAAGCCTGGCTACTGCTCCAGCTGGCAGCAGACCTTGGCATCATCCACATGGTGCTGGTTTTAGGTGTATGCAGAATACAAGAGTTGTGGGGTCAGGGAGGCTTCCACCCAGATTTCAGAAGGAGGCCTGAGAGGCCAGGTAGTGTGCCCTGAGAGGGCGGTGTATGAAGTTCTGCAAAGCCAAAGATGCAGTGGAGACTCCAGACGTTTGGAAAAGCCAGGGATCACCCGAAGAAAGCTGCAAGGAGGTAGCAAAGCCAGCTCAAGAGAGAAGCCATGAGAGAGAGCTCCAACCGCCCACAGTGTCATAGGGGTGAACCACCAAAGCCCTTTGGAGTTCTTATGTTGTTACAGACTATGTTGGGTCCTGGACATGGAACTGTGGGACTTGATCCTTAACCTGCTGGCTGTCGGGCTTGCTGTGGTGTTGTTCCTTTCTATGCCCCTGTTTGAATGGGAATATTTATTTTGTGCCATCGTATGTCAGAAGTGTTTAACTTTCTTTTCATTTATACAAGTGTCTCACAGATAAGACTTTAACTTAAATCTCGGAAGAGACTTTGGACTTGCACTTTCAAGCAGTGCTGAAACTACTAGGCCTTTGGCAACTCTTAGCAATGGACTAAGCACCTTTTGTGTAAAGGGGATGCATGTGAGTCTTTGGGGGACCAGGGGCAGAATATTATGGCTTGTATCTATATGTCCCACCCTGAAGCCTCATGCAGTCATAGGAGGGAAGTTTCAAAAGTGGTTGAATTAGGTGCATGAATGGGGATCAGGGGGTAATACTGGGATTAAGGGTGTGGCTGGCACCATTCGATAGGTCTACAGCCTGGGTGGAATATAAAGGGAGAGAGGGAAGGCAGGCCTGCTTATGCTGCTTGCTGCTTTCCGTCATGCCACCCTGCCTTGGGGCTGGCTCACTATGGACTCAAACTTCTGAAAGGTGTGGAGTTGAAATAGACCTTTCCTCCTTTAACTTTGGGTGCTGGGTATTTCGTCTCAGCGAAGAGAAAAACAAAACAATGTTCAAACCAATTTAGCTAAGTAATTAAGACTTTTTGTTGCTGCTTTTATCTGTTGAGACAGGATCTTGCTATTTAGTTCAGGCTGGCCTTGAACTCACTGTGTAGCCCAGGCCAGCCTGGAATTGGCAGAGATTCTCTTGCCTCCACCTCCTGGGTGTTGGGATTACAGGTGTGCACCACCATACCTGGAAAGTCTTTTTACTGACTGGAATTTATATGTTATACCCAGGTGGGTTAATTTCCTACTTGTGCTGAAATTTGTACTGCATGCCAGTTGAGTATCTGGGCCATCACAGCTGTAGTAGTCAGGATAAATGAGTAACAAATTAACTCCAGGCTCAGTGCCTTCAGTCAACAGACGTATACATTACTCAAACTTCAGGTGTAGCATGGGTTTATGGCATTCTGCTCCATCCGGAAATCAGGGATTCGAGTTGTTGGAGGTTCTACCATCTTATAGCACCATGATCTCCACACAAGATTTCTAGAGTTACTACAACAGAAGAAAGAGTAGAAAGGTGACACAAAGAATTTTATGGCCAATTTTGGAAAACATACACTTTTCTGTGGCCCACAGCATACTTCATGTTTTTCGCAAAGTCTCTGTGTACTCCTTGTAATGGTCATATGTTTGCAATGCTGAGAAACAACCTGTGAAGGGCCTTGAAAACAGACTGCATTACAGAGTTCACAATTGGGTATAGAATTCAATTCACGAAGAAAACACAGACTACAGCATATCTTCTAAAAACCATGCTCTAGGGCCAGAGATTTAGCTCAGTGGTTCCAGTGCCTTCCTGGCAAGCACAAGATCCTGAGTTTAATCCCTGGTATCACATATCACAATACCGGCTGTGGTGGCTATAATCCCAGCACCTGGAAGGCAGAGGCAGGAGGACTGCCTTGAGTTCAAGGCTGGCCTGGGCCATGTAGGGAGTCTAGGGCCAGTTTGAACTACAAAGTGAGACCCTGTCTCAAAAAAAAAAAAAAAAAAAGCATGCTGTGATTCATGTTTCTAAGGGGTCTCTATATACCATTCACTTTCAACCTAAGTGCAAACATGGCTGGGAAATGAAGGACACATGCAGTGTTGGAGCAGCAGATTCACTGCCTCAAGGGGACGAGGGTCCCCCCTTCATGTCCTTTCCACAGGCAGCTGGTGCCCCACAGCCCCGAGGTCCTGCTCAGAGGCTGCAGCACAAAAGGCCTCCCTCGAAGTTCTCCTAGGTAAACAAGTCTAGCTCCCTTGTACGGTGTGATTCAGTGAAGAGAGAATGTCTCCTTTGTCCCTTGAGAGTACAAAACAAGCAGAACCTCTGTCTCAGCAAAGATAGAGACATAAACAGTCCTTGTTCTCCTGGGTCAGATGCAGGCTTTTCAGTACAAAATGGACACTTTCTCTTAGGGGATTGCCTATTTTCTTTGATTGTTCATTTAAGAAAAAATCCTCCTTAATCCCCCCAAAGAATAAAATGGCTTTATAAAGTGTCAAAAGTAAATATTTTTGGCTTTTTGCAGGTCATTGGATATCTGTTGCAATTATTCAGTTCTACCTTTTGCAGCCCCAAAGCAACCAGAACTAAATAAGTGGACATGTCCATGCTCCTATAAAACTTTATTTGTAAAAACAAGGATTTGATTTGTAGGCCATAGATTGCCAACCCCCTAGATGATCAGATAATAGGTGTTCAAATAAATATTGATTAAATAGATGGATTTTTAGAAGCTGGAATTTCAGGAAGTTAAGTAAGTCCTTGTGTGAACTTCCATTCCTTTGACGGCTCCTCTGTTCCCTTTCCCAGGGCTTTCTAGAAGCCCAAACTGACCTATCAGCCCCCAGGGTCTCCCAGATAATGAAGTACAGGTACCGTGAGATTGAGCCATGTGAGCCCCACGGAGAGAATCAGCCCAGATGAAGAAAAGCAGTAAAAATGTTCCACATCAAAATTTGTGAGAGATCAGGAATCTCAGTCAACCATCCAAGAACAGGGCCGGGGATATAGCTCAGTGGTTCCGGTGCCTGTCTTGCAAGCTCAAGGACCCGGTTCGATCTCCGGTAACCACATACAATACTGGGCGTGGAAACTCACCCCAGCAGCAACCAGTACCACATACCACCGTGCCGGGTGTGGTGGCTCACGCCTGTCATCCCAGCACTCGGGAGGCAGAGGCAGGAGGATTGCTGTGATGTGAGTTGGGGGCTGAGCTCAGGGCCAGCTTGAACCACAAAAAGCGAGATCCTGTCTCAAAAAACCTTAAAAAAACAAACAAACAAACAAACAACCCCCCCCAAAAAAACCAAAACAAAACATCCAAGAACAAAGGTACAGTGTGTCTAGTTTAGCAATTGTTTTTATGCAGTTTCATGACCTCTGAGATGTGACTTGGGAGGGTAATGCTGCTAATTAAACAATGCAACATCCTAGCCCATAAGACACATCCCAATCTCAAGAGGAGTTAAGATGTGAAAGAAAACAACGAGTGCCGGAGATCTGATGAAATAGCATAATTTGCTCGTCTTTCCAGAAAGCAAACCAAAATACTGTATGTAGGTTGCCTTTACATCCCAGCACTTTCTACAAATATTTGTATGCCATAATCTCATACCCATTAAAGTGACTCATTGTCTTCTTTGCTCTCTGACCTCTTGCTTCCATGAACCACTTTTCGTTTCTTGGATGGTCCATTCTCTTCCCATCTCAAATACCTTGTACATGCTATTGACTCTCCTAGACCACAAAGCCCTTCTCATAGTCCATCCCTACAGAACCCTTTGGCATTAGCTTTTTTGTTTCTGTCTCAAAACATTTTCTTTTGAATCCAGCCTAGGCAGCCTAGCAACTTAATGAGATTCTCTGCCAAAATTTTTAAAAATAAAGAAGTATGAAAGCCCTGTGTTCAATTCCCAGGGCTACCCCAAATCTAAGCAAGATACTGATATTACTATAGCTTAGAAAATCTAACATCATTAACTATACAAAACACAATTATTTCACTTACCCCTGAGAAAGGAAAGCACCACGATAATTAAATCCTGACCCTCTATCAGTCATAATACAATCCAGTTTCACAGATGCTAAATGGAGGTGTGCTTTGGAACTGAAGAAATCTGCACTTACTGACACTTGAGTTGATGTCACTTCCAGTGATGTTTATCTTTCAATAAAGTACAGGATGGGAAAAATTTTACAAAAATTCCCAGCACAGATGCAAGAGGTAGGAAGACCCTAAAGGCCTGTTCTTTATTACAGAATTTGAAAGGTGGCTAAACCTGGAGGTGGGTTTTAAGGTAAAGGGAAGTTGTGCCAAAGGCTTTGTGAAGTCCTCCTCTGTAAGAACCCAAAGCTGTATTAAATCCCCAAGCCAGCCCGTATAGATATGTTTTGTTCTAACTACCTGAGAAGTCTTGAAACATGGTAAACTGAGGGAAGAATCGAAGTGATCAACACAAATCAGCAACTGAAATACAGATGTCCCTGTGGAAATCCTGAGTGAGACTGAGAATGCAGTGGGAAGATTATGCTCTGCCATAGGTTTTTGTTTTGTTTTGTTTTATACTGGGATTGAATGCAGGGCTTTCACATTCAACTTCATTCCAGTCCTTTTTATTTTTTGTTTTGAGGCAAGATCTCACTAAATTGCCAAATTGTCCAGGCTATGCTGGAACTTTGATCTTCCAGCCTCAGCCTCACAGAGTGCTGTTATTACAGGCACACATCACCATGCTGTCAGCTCAGGCAGCCTAACTGAGGGACTCAGACTCAGAAATCTCCCAGAACAAGAGGCAGACTCTAGATAATCTGAGACACATGGCTTCAACTGCCACCAAGCAGAGTGAAGCATTAGAAATGATCTGGTAGTGAAGGATCCCAAACCCAGAGAAGTAAGGAAATTTGACCCAGGGACTATTATGCAGGGACACACAGCTACTTGGCACTCACGTTCACTGGAAAGACTGGTGTTGTGGTTTGCAATCATAGCAAGGTTAGATCCAGAAGGTTCGGGAAGGACTGTCTGGTCAGGCTGTCCTCTCAGGGGTGCATGCCTGAGCTGAGATGGCAGAGTATACCTGTTTTGCACCCAGTCTCAAAGTGCTTTCCTGTTGACCAAGTAGAAATGAAGGCACGGAACGATGTCTTCTGTGGGGCCCTGGAAATTAATGCTTGCCAGAAGGGAGGCAAAACAGGCCAGGAGGTGGACAATGTGATCCTTGGCTCACGTCTGTTTCTACCCTCTCCAAGTGTACTTCAGGGTCTAGACTGTTTAGACACAGGACAGTGAGCTACGGGCAGGTAGGGAAAGCACCTTGTGAGGCAGGTTGGTGGAGACCATGGGAGAGCTCAGCTGAGGGGGAGGCAAGATCAGATAAGGAATCATGCACCACTGGGTCTTCCACTAAAGGAGATAATAAAATCTCAATGTGCATGGTAAGTTTTGGGGTCTCTATTGGCAACTAATTTGATTTTTTTTCTCATCATACTATGAGAGTCGTCTGGAGAACTGATTTAACCAGTAGGCTTCCCACTTACCACCTCCAGGAAAGGCCTTCCGGGAAGTTTCACCCTCTGCCTTGGTATCCAGCCTCACAGGAGTCCTCTGCACTTGCTGGAGGAGCTGCTCCAGATTAGTGACCACAAGACAGGGGGCTTGATGCAGGGGAGGAGGAGTCAGGAGAGATGTGCTAATAAGCTGGCCGCCATCTGACAGTAGGTGTAACTCACTGCTCCAATTCAGGGTTTGTCTTTGGCCACACAGCCACATCTCAGGAAAGTCACAAAGGGGCAGGGCAGTGCGGGGAAGCTTACCCTGCAGAGCTGGGAGACAGAGCCTACCTGAGCTCAAGAAGGAAGACTAGTGTGGCTGCACCAGGGCAAATGCAGCTAGCGTGGTGTGAGATGAGGCCGGAGCTGTGGGCTCTGAGCCAGGGCAGTGTCTAGTGGAGAGGGGGAAGACACGCTAAAGATTTGGGCCAATCCAAGATCTGGGAAGGATTACTGGGTATATGTAAAGAGGAGAATGGCCCACTTCCATTTGTGTTTCCCAAAACCTTACTTTAGAGCAGTTTCTCAACATGAGCAGTATTGACATGCGGCCAGATCATTCTTGGTTGTGGGTTTTCCTGTCTGTTGCAAGATGTTCAGCAGATCTTCAGTCTCAACGCACTGGATGCAACTTCTCCTCAGCTGTGACAGCCAAAAATATCTCTAGGCACGGGCACATTTCCCCCAAGGGACAGAATTTTCTTTGTCTTATCACCTGTCTAAAATGTTACCGTTCTTTGTTGAATATGCCATAGAAGTTAGAATCTGAAGCTCCTTTGAGAACCACTCATTTTAAGGAGGAGAGTCTCTTATGTACAAGTGATATACACAATACAATAAACTGTTGGTTTTCTTCTTAGTCCATATTTTGTCAAAGGGGACCTTTCCAACTAAGAATCTCTGGAGATGCTTCTTCTGCAGTTACATTTGTGGTGCTTGTAAGATATTCAAGTGGAAGGATCAAGTAAACATTTGGAAAAGTACAGAAGAATTATTCTGGGTAAAAATTTTGGAGTTTTTCCCACTGAAGGATTTAATTCTAGTTGTGGATAAGATCATCGTTGTGTAGAGTAGAAAATGAAAAGTGCTGCTGAATTCCCAACTGCTTTTCCCTTTCTCTTTCTCTTCTCAAAGATCATCAGGCTAACTGGCAGCTCTTTAGGGCAGGGATGTGGAACATACGGCAGGTGTGTTGTTTGTTTTTCTTTTGAGACAGAAGATACTAATATATGAGTTGCTTTTTCTAAACTCAAACCTCAGTATTCAGGTTGAACTGCAGTGTTGGCACTTTGCGATAAATAAATGGGCTTTGGGTTGCAGCTTGGGCACTTGCCTCTGAAAGGTTCGCCATCACTGCTTTAGGGAGATACAAAGGCCAGGTTTAGTCCTTTAGCTGTTCTTTGTTGTTCCATTACTCGAGACAACACTAGCATTTGGCATTTCTCTTTCCCGATGACCTGTAAATCGGAAAGATCTATTGTCTGTTTTTCATATGTCAAGTTCTAAACAGCTCTCAAACCTCAGATGGCATAATTAGTAGTTTAGAGTTCCATCCCCAAATTCACAATGCAAGTGTTTGAATCCTAATTCTGTGCCATACACAAGAGTAGCAATTTCATTCCCAGTAACATAAAAATGAGAAACAAACTAAATGTCTGTGTAAAGTAGAATGGATAAATTTTATGTAGTAAGTTCATGCCATGGAATCATATGCAGACATGGAAAAGAGTAAATCTTTAACACATGCAATAGCATAAATGAATCTCATAAGGTTGAGCAAAAGAAGTCAGATATCCCTACTTCATGGAGTTCAAAAACAGTACAGACTCTTCCTGGGTCACAGTCACAAAAGCAGCAACTCCCGGAGAAGGCACTAAATGGGAGGTGCTTTCCTTGGGGGCTGAGCACCATTTGTATCTTGGGCTGGGTAACAGAACTCAGGCAGATGCATACATCAAACTCATTACACTGGATGATTCAAGGTTTGCTCTCTGTGTGCACGTTTATTTATTTTAAATCTTAGCCATAATCTTTTTAAATTCAAATCTTTATTGGTACATTATATATACACATCATCATTACATTCAACATTGAGAATTTGTACCAGTATATGACACGACTTGATCCTTATTTTTTCCCATTTCCCCACCCACCCTACAACCCCCACCCCTATATACATAAGCTTTGTTTCCTTTTTTTATTACCATCACATTACTTTTCCCTTTGTTCCTTACCCTTACACCCTATTTCCTTTTAAATATTTTCTATTTCACAATATCTACTATAAATATACTTTTAAACTTAGTCATACGCAGCCAGAATTGAGAACTGCTGCCTCTGGGCCACCGTGTCTGCCTGCCCAGACCCACTTTGCCTTTGGTAACAGATTTGCTGTGTCATTCCTTATGCTTATACAACCGTCCGAACCACTTCAGAAAGTCCTACAGAGAAAACATTAAGTGCAGCATTTAAAATTCCTAGCAAGGCTCTTGTCTTCATTAATTCAGCTTTTCTGTACTCTCTAATTAATGATGGGAACTGAGAGTTCTCCATCAGGCCTCAAACTCTACAGGTGAGGCCCATATATCCAGGAAGAAATCTACAGCAGAAATAGCTGACCTATTAACAGTCCCTTGCTTTGTAATTTTCTTCTCTACACTGCAAGTCCAAGCAAGGAAACAAGGATTATTAGAATTATGTATGAGCCTCAGCAAAATCATCTTAGAGTCCCAGACAGGTGAAGTGATTTGTCCTATGTCACTTAACGAATCAGTAATCTGACAGTCTCACAACACTGACATTCTGACATTTTGCTATCAACACATATTTCTGAATAAAAATGGTCCTCAGTCACCTGTAGAAACTTTGGTAGTGATAGCAGAGGCCTTGGGAGATTTGATTTTTGCTCACTTAAAATTTTTCCACCAGGGCATTAGCTAAAAATATACCTTTTACTTTTAGCATTACAGTCACCCTATGTGCTCCTGGGCACTGGCCTGAGGGTGCTGGATTACACCAAAGTAACTAACTCGGAAAAGGGAAGACAGTAGAAGAAGGGTGGAAATGGTGCAGAGTGTCAAAGACACTCACTGGCCATAGGTTTCTAGCCCAAACATGCCTCCCATCTGACTTTGTGCAAATCACCGGAACTCCTAGAACTTCCTTCACTCTATGAAAGGGGATTGCAAGCCATGGTTCATATATTCCCCAGACTTCTATAAGCATCAAATGGGGCAACAGCTTTGAGACTGTCACAAACCTCCCCAAATACCAAGCTTCTTCCCCTCTTTCACCTGCTACTTCATGTGCCACTGGAATCAAGAGAAGAGAACAAAGCTGGGAACGTGCTGATGGATGATTTCTCTGCTAAAATATTTTCTAGTAAGAGACATCTTGTTAGCAAGCTCCTCTATATACTATAACATGTATTGCACAATTTATCTACTTCCTGCAGGGTGTCAAAATAATTGGCCTATAATATTTCTAAAATATAGTCAGCCATCGCTGGATTTATTACATGCATATGCATTTACATAATGATGACTGAATTTGTACATCATGCATCTTTCCAGACTTTAGGCTTCCATTACTCTTTCTTTGAAAAATCACAAGCCTTGTTATAGAATGCAAGAATCTTTCGATATAGTTACCATTTTCTTCAACGTAAAAAAAAAAAAAGTGACGAAAGCAATATCCCACTGTCAGACTTGAGATGACAGCTCAGTACCCCATGCTAGGAAATGCAGGATTTCTCCTTCACTGGTCCAAGAAAGAAGAGGCCACTCCAGCTCTGCTGCCCAACTTTGTCACGGTAGCCACTCCAACTTCCAGAAGTTGACAGAACACAATGCTAGAGCATTGCTGCCACTACCATTTTATGCAGTACCGGGTAAGATTTTCCCCACCCAGTACACAAGGAGTGGAAGCAGAAAGGAGCTAGCCCCAGGAAGGAGCAATGCCATGCACTGTAGCTCTGCCCTGTAACATACAATTTTATAGTTTATAGCTTTGGTTTTGTGTTCTCCATGGTGTAGATCTCATCAGTAATATATACTTAAATTGCTACAGCTTAAGGTCATTTAAACTAGTTCTTCCTGTTGTGCTTTTGCCACTAACTTACTATACATTTAATTTTATTTGAGGTTTTGATTTTTAGGAAATAATTTGTGTGTTGAATTTGTTTCAAAGGACCGTAAAATATTTACATGACATGATATAAAATTAATGCAAATAAGGGGCCAGGGATATAGCTCAGTGGTTCTGGCATCTGTCTTGCAAGCGCAAGAACCCGGGTTCGATCCCCGGTAACCACATATAATACTGGGCGTGGAGACTCACCCCAGCAGCAACCAGTACCACATACCACAGTGCCGGGCGTGGTGGCTCACGCCTGTCATCCCAGCACTCAGGAGGCTGAGGCAGGAGGATTGCTGTGATGTGAGTTGGAGGCTGAGCTCAGGGCCAGCCTGAACCACAAAGCGAGACCCTGTCTCAAAAAACCTAAAAAAAAAAAAAAAACCTTAACAAAAAAATCAATGCAAATAAATCAAGAATATTCAATACATCAATAATGGATCCACTGAAAAAGTTATCAGGAAAACAATTGTATTCACCATACCCTCAAAAAAAGTCTAGGAATCAACTTAACCAAGGAGGCAAAAGACCTCTATATTGAAAATTATAGAACTCGGAAGGAAGAAATGAAAGAGAACATTAGAAAATGGAAAGATAGCCCTTGTTCTTGGGTTAGAACTAATATCATGAAAATATCACTATTACTAAAAGTAATCTATAGATTTGATGCAACCCCTATTAAAATTCCAATAGCATTCTTCACAGAACTAGAAAAAATTACAAATTTTATATGAAATTATAAAAGATCCAGAATAAATAACTGAAGCAAAAAAAAAAAGAGCAAGGTTGGAGGCAGTATAATATCAAATTTCAAGTTGTACTGTAAAATTCTAATAATAAAGGCAACTTAGTACTGGCACAAAACCATACGTGTGTATCAGTGGCATAGAACAAAAGATAAAGAAACGACCTCATGCTATCTGATTTTCTGCAAAAGGACCAAAAGCATACGCTGGAGAAAAGGCAGCCAGAATCTTAGCAAAAGGTGCTGGGAAAACCAGATATCCACTTGCAAAAGATTGACACTAGATCACTATCTCTCATCCTGCACTAAAATTAAATCAAAATGGATGAAAACTATAAAAGCAGAAACATTGAAACTGCTGGAAGGTAACATAAGGGAAATACTTTAAGCCAAAGGCACAAGCAACAATTGCCTGAAGAGCACTCAAATACCACAGGAAATAATATCAAGAATTGACAAACGGGATTAGATCAAATTTTAAAAGTTCTGCACAGCAAAGAAAATAGTAAAGTGAAGAGAAGACCTAGAGAATGGGAGAAAAGTTTTGTCAGCTGCTCTTCTGAGATAGGACTAATACTTGAAATATATACAAAATTCAAAGGATTTAACCTCCCCCAAACAATCAAATGAACTGAATATATACTTCTTGAAAGAAGTGCAGTGGCAAATAACATGAAAAAAATGCTCCACACCTTTAGCCTGCATGGAAATGCAAGTTAAAACAGTTTTGAAATTATTTCACATCCCAGTCCAAACGACCATCATGAAGAACACAAAAAACAATGAATGGCGACTAACATGAAAGGGGACTACGTTGTTATGGAGATATAGCCAAGTATAACCACTATGGAAATCAATGTGGCAATTTCTCAAAACCAGGTAAAAATAGAAGTATCATTTGACCCAGCTGTATTTCTTTTGGGTATATTCTAAAAAGAATTAAAAGCATCATACTATTGTGGTTTATGAATATCCATGTTTATTAAAAGAGTGATTTGCTAGAGCTAAGCTCTGAAAGCAACTTGGATGCACTTCAACAAATGAATGGAGAAAATGTGCTGCATAAACACAGTGGAATATTATTCTACCATAAAAGAAAGAAATTGTGTCACAGAAAAATGGATGAAACTTGAGACCATCATGCTAAGTGAAATAAGTCAAATGCAGTTAAATACTGCATGTTTTGTCTGATATGGGAAACCTGAAATATATATAGGAGAAAGAATAAAATAAAAGATGATAGGAAACTAGAAGATAGATTCTGAGAGACAAGGAAGAAGATGGGGAAAAGAAAAAAAAGGGAGAGAAGAATTGAAAATGATCAAGATATGTATGATATGCAGGGCTGGGGGTTTAGCTCAGTGATTTTGGTGCCTGCCTTGCAAACACAAGGTCCTGAGTTCGAGCCCCAGTAACTACATAAAATACTGGGTGTGGAGACTCATGCCCAGCAGCAACCAGTACCACATACCACAGTGCTGGGTGTGGTGGCTCACGCCTGTAATCCCAGCACTCAGGAGGCAGAGGCAGGAGGATTGCTGTGATGTGAGTTGGAGGCTGAGCTCAGGACCAGCCTGAAAAAAGATATGTTATATGCATATACCAATTCCCAAAGTGCTCACTATTCTATATTACAATCATACACTGATAAAAAAATTAAAATTAAAAATACAAAAAAATTTACATGATTCCAAAGTCAAATCTACAAAACAAGATACATCAGAAGGCCTGGTTTCTGTCCATAACTCCTCTACTCAGTTTCTTCCTTCCTCCTATGTGTAACCATTTAAGACTTTGATTTATTTTTTTCTTTGTTTCATTTTTTTTCATTTATTTTTACATTTATCCAAAGTCACAGAATCAAAGCAGAGAGTTTCGATATACCTTTCCCCCAGTTTTCTCTAATGTTACATCTTACTTAATCATGTAGATTTGTCAAAATAAATGAACATTGGTACAATATTTGTGTGGTTTGGGTCTGGATGTTCCCCCTAAAGCCTCATGTGGTTGCAGGTGGCTTTTTCAGAAGGGGCTCAATTTAGAGTGTGCAATGCTGAGATTAAGGGTATGTGATTATTGAACGAGTACACTAATTGATTTGGGACCGCCCTAATCCTAGAGATCTAGATAAGACAAAAGGGGCAGCAAGACGCTATTAAGGTCCCTTGTTGCTTTTGCTACTGCATGGATACCATGAATGGTTGGTCTTCTTTGACACCCCTTGTCACGTACCATTCTGCCTTGGAGCCAGCCAACTATGGACTGAAACTCCATACACTGAGCTAAATAAACTCTTTCCCCTTTAACTTTGAGTGCTGGGTATTTTGTCTCAGCAATGAGAGAAAAATAACTAACATATTACTATTCACTAAGCTACAAATTTTATTACCATATTGGTATTCCACTAATGTCTTTTGTTATGGGCTGGGATCCCACATGACATTTAGTTGTAACTCATTTATCTCCTCTTGTCTACATATATTGGCAATCTTTATCTTTCATGAATCCGAGACCTTTAAAAAGTGTTAGCCAATTACATGATTTTACATAATGTGAATATGAACAATGATTTTTTTATGATTAAATTCCCAGGTTATGCATTTTTGGCAAGAAAACCATACAAGTTGTACTATGTCCTTTACAGTGGCTATTAGATATTTTAGGGGAAAAAAGGCACAATGGAGTAGTCCAGTAATTCCAGCTACTTGGGAGGCTGAGGCAGAAAGATTACAAATTTGAGGACAGCTTCAACAACTTAGCAAGATCCTGTGTCAAAAAAAAAAAATTAAAAAAGGCTGGGGTTGTAGATTGCTGGTAGATTGTTTGCCTGGAATGTGTGAGGCTTTTGGTTTGATTTCCAATCTTAAAGGAAAAATTGAAGGTATATGCTTAAACTAAGCAAATATTTTATTTTTCCTTAAATTTTCACCCATTAATTTTAACATCCATTAATAGTTCTTGGCTAAAATAATTATTACTGTAGTATTTGCCAAATGGTAACTTTCTAGTCCTATAATTTCTTGCATATTTACCACTAGAAATTACATCAAAAAACATTTTTTCTCTCTCATTTATCATCTCATTCAATCATTTAGGTGTATCAATATGTATTTATAGGTATTTATCTTATTCTAGTTATCTTATCATTGCTATGATTGTCATTAATTTTTTGGTTTCTTGTGTTGTTCTACATGAAACCATTGAGAACTTCTTGAGTTGGCTTCTGTGTCCTTTTACAGTGTTCTTTATTGTGTAGGTGGGGACACAAATGTGTGGAACTCGGGGTTTTACCCAGAGCCTTCAGATTGAGCTACCTGCTCACCTGCCTTCTTTTAAAAAATTTTATTTTGAGGGCCGGGGATTTAGCTCAGTGGTTCCGGGGCCTGTCTTGCAAGTGCAAGGACCCGGGTTCGATTCCCCGGTAACCACATACAATACTGGGTGTGGAGACTCACACCCAGCAGCAGCCAGTACCACATACCACAGTGCCGGGCGTGGTGGCTCACGCCTGTCATCCCAGCACTCGGGAGGCAGAGGCAGGAGGATTATGATGTGAGTTTGAGGCTGAGCTCAGGGCCAGCCTGAACTACAAAGCGAGGCCCTGTCTCAACACACCCCCCCAAAAAAAATTATTTTGAGACAGGGTCTTACTAAGTTGATAAATTCCCCAGGATGAACTAGAATTTACAACTTGCGACCCTTCTGCCTCATACCCCCACAGTGCCGGGGTTGTAGGTGTGCATTTTGTGTCAGCGAGCATTTTTACTTTCTGACATCCCAATAAGTTTTAGATTCTTGATGTATTTTCTTTGCCCCAGTCTGAAACTATAGTTTCCTCAAGGAGCCCTGATTGCTTTTTTGGAGAATGATAATATGAAACCAAGACTTGAACACTGTATGTACTTCTTGCTGCCAGAGTGTCACTGAAATTCACCAAAATTAAATTGTATTGCTCTGCGAAAGATACTGTTAATGCTGGACATGATGGTACACGCTTGTAACTCCATTACTCAGGAGCCTGAGGCAGGGTCATTGAAGATTCTAGGCCAGTCTGGACTACCCAGCAAGACTCTGCCAGAAAAGAAAGAGAGAAAGGAGAGAAGGAAGAGAAGCAAAAAAGACACTGTTAAAATGAAAAGATGCACTGCATGCTGGGGAAAATATTTATGAAATATCTATACTTGACAAAAACTTGTACTGTAAATATTTCTAAAACTCTGAAAACTTAGAAGTAATGGGGATTAGACTCAGGACTTTGCACTGAGCTACATCCCCAGCTATTTTTTTTTTTTCTGAGCCGAATTCTCTCTAAATCTCTAAATTGCTTGGATTAGGCTTGAATTTGGTCCTCCGGGATTCCAGGTGTGCGCCATCACATCCTGCTGGGCAAAGAATTAGAACTAATGCTTCATCAGAGAAGATTAGGGCCGGCAGAGAAGCATATGAAAAGGTGCTCTACGTGTTAGTCCTTTGGATATGCAAACACACCACAATGAACTACTACTGTGCACTTATTAGAAAGACCAAAGTTAAAAAACAAAAACAAAACCCACCTCCGCCCAGCACAAGAAAGGGACCGGAACTATCACTCTCACACTTTGCTTGGGCTACAAAATGCAGATGATTGGTTTCTCCTATTGTTCTAGGTGTGAACACGGAGAATGCATTCGGGTTGGCTCCTGTGTCCTTGCAATGTGTCCTTTATTGTGTGTTTGTTTTATTTAAAAAAGAAAAACTAGGGCCGGGGATTTAGCTCAAGTGGTACAGCACCCATCATGAGTTCAATCCCTGGTACCAGAAAAAAAAAATGGGATGTAGCTTGGTGCAAAGTTCTGAGTTCATTCTCCAAACCCTGACCCCCCCCCCCACATTGTTTGCCCATTTTCTATTGAGTTGTTTGTTTATTTCTGAGTTTTGACAGTTTTTAAAAGATACATACACACACACACACACATATATATATATGTATTTGTAATATTAGTCTTTGTCAGGCATATATAGTTCATAAATTTTTTTCCCAGTATAGGGCGCATCTTTTCATTTTCTTAACATGTCTTTTGTTTCCCTTCCTTCCTTTTACTCTTTCTTTCCTGGCAGAGTCTTGCTTGGTAGTTCAGGATAGCCAAGAACTTCCAGTGCCCCTGCCTCTGCCTCCAGAATCCTGGAGTTGTACATGTGTGTGTGTGTGTGTGTGTGTGTGTGTGTGTGTGTGTGTGTTTTGTAGCGTCTCATAAAAGTTAAACATAATATACAATACACTAATCTAAATTCTAGGGATTTACCCAAGGCAGTACAAACGTCTGTGCACACACAAAGCTGTTGTGAATGTGCATGTTGGACTTACTCCTGATCACCAAAAGCTGGGAACAACCCAAATCCCCATCACTGGAGAACATATAAACCACTACGGCATGCCCGTGCACCAAAGTACTACTTGGCAGCAGAATGGGACAAACTACCGACACATGCCATGTGAGTGAATCTCAGATCCATTATGTTGGATCAAAGAAGCTGGCTGGTAAAGGGTACATCCTGTCTGATTCTATCTCCATGACATTCTGGAAAGGCCAGACTGTAGAAACAGATACCTCATCAGTGTTTCCAGGGGCAGGGGCTAGTGCGGGAGGGAGAGAATTAGAAACTTTGGGGATTAACAGGAATGTTTTGTTTTATTTGTCATAGTAGTTACATAACTGTTAGATACTTGCTTTTGTCAGATTTCATAATCTAATATAGATACACACACATATATATTTCTCATGAAAAAACAAATAATAAAAGTGGGGAAGAAGGCAGACAAATTCATATCATATTTCTAAACCTGCAATCAGCACTACCTAAGTCTTGTCAAATGCCGCTCATCACAGTAAACAGGACGCCATTCTAATTTTCTGTAAGTATCACATTTATTTATTGATAATGACAATTATTTCTTTAGTAGTGTTGTGCTTTTAGGCCCTGAAATAGCCTTAGAACACCATGTGGGTAAAGTACTTTGTACATTTGGAACAGGGTTTTACCAGAAAAGATGAGGAAAACAGCTATTCTTCTCTGCTGGTAAGAGGTGTAAGAAGTAAACTGTGTTAAGAGGCTTAAGGCCTGAGCTCTGGAAATCTTAATTTAAGAGACACCGGAGGGCCGATTACTCCCTTTGAATAAAAGGCAGGAAATCTTCTCTAGCTTTGTTCAAGTCCGTGAGTCATTTTGAGTGAATCTGTTCAGAACAACAATTCCTCGGGTAATAGGCAGTGCTAAGACGCTGGCTGGGAGGAGATGCCAGCCCCCTGGGGGGAGAGGAGGAAGAGCTTTCTCCTCTGGCCCCTCTAAATCCGAAGCCAAGTACGTTCTGAGGTCCTCTCTTCTTCCCCAATTTTAAGCCCACAACCCTGCTCCACCCAGCACAAAACTACTGTCCATTCAGTGCCCATGAGGCCTACAGTGGCCCAAAGCCAAATCCTGATTGTTGGGAGTGTTCATGCAACCTCTGAGCCTAGTGTCTCCCACGCCTTTAGGTATTTTGAAAAAATACATAAAGGGAAAAATGGCAAGCATTGGGAAAGCATCAAAAGAATAATATTTCCTGAGATGTAAAAATTACATGAAATATAAAATTCAGTGCCTATAAATAGTGTCTCACTGGAGCAAGGCCATGCCCATTTATTTTTGTATTGTGCGTGCGTGGCTATTTAAACACATCCATACCAAAGCTAAGAAGCTGTAAACAGGCCATGAGACTTGCTTACAAAGGCTAAAATATTTATTTGGCCCTTTGTAGAAAAAGTTGGCCAACTCTCACTTTAGGCATTCTTAAGTTGTTGCCTCTATGTTGAGGTCCACACCATGAGTTTATAAAAAGGAGGGCTCGACAGCTCCGGCTACACACTAGATCGCACCACTGCAATGTTACAACAACTGTGCTTGCTCTTGCACAGCACTTTGTTCTGTTGCTAAACTCAATAAGCACATGAAGCACTGCAGCAAGAAAAGAGATAGTTTGAGGGAAACAGCAGGTTCCTTCCTTGTGAAAGTATCCACTGAAGTACGGTCAGCCATCCCATATTCAACCAACTCTGGATCAAAAAAGTTCAACCAAGAAAAAAAAATATGTCTATACCAAACATGCACAAACTTTTTTCTTGCCATTTTCCCTTAAATGCTGTAGTATAAGAACTAGTCCCACACCATTCACATTGTATTAGGTGTTACAAATGGCCCCGGGATTATTTAGAGTGTAGGGGACCTTGTGGTAGGTTATAGGCAAATTCTATGCTATTTTGTATAATGGAGTTGAGAGTCTGTGCACTTTGGCATTCATGGACTTCCTGGAACCAATCTCCTACAGATACCAAGGGATGCCTTTATTTTACTGGAAATCTGTAGTACCCAGACAATAGCTTTTTTCTAAATATACCTTCACAATGTTTAGTCACTCAACTTCAGAACATTTTGCCAATTCATCAGCTGTTAATTCACACTGTGTTTCCAATGTAAATAAATATGTAGCAATCATCTTCAGAGCTATGATGGCAAGTTACATCCATTGTTAGCATTTATCTACTCACCCATTTATATTCTGGCATCTCTCATGTTTTCATGTAAGATTCATCAGATTATGAAGCCAAATGATATAGCAAAAAGTCTTTGAACTGGAATTGGATTTATAATGCAAAAATTTGCATCTAAATCTTAGTTTCTCCACTTACATTGAATGGTTTTCCTAACATCTTGTAGCCATCATGCCCTTGTCTGTTAATTGGGGATGAAAATTATAACTTGTGGAACTTCTGTGAAGCAGTAATAGTTATGTGAGAAAAATCATGTTTATACAGTGAAAATGATGATGGTGATAATGATGAGGAGGAGAAAGAGGAGGATACGGTACACACTATCTTCTGGCCCCCTCCCCTTCCTTGTCTTGTTAATATAGCTACTTTTCCATAGGGAAAGACAATCTGTTAAGTTTTCTTAACTAGTATGGCCAGCAAATCATTAAAAATATCAATTAGTGCAACTTTTTGATTAATTGTTCCCATATACTTGCTTGACTAATATTTTGTCCTTAAACAGACAAAGACTAAACATTTTGATAATGCTTTTCTTCTGTATTAAGGAAAATAGTCTCATTTTCAATTAGCAGGATGAAAGATATCTCACTCATAGGAAATGATGATCAGTTGATTATGGTCTACACTGATACAAAGAGAAAATATTGCCTTTCCTTCCACAGTCTCACTGTCCCTTAAAAATACTGGGGGGTTTATTATTAAATATAGTAACAATTATTGGGTCTTATGAGTTCTAAAGTAACAATTTAAAATGTTATTAACAATTCTCATGAAAAGCATACCTGTTAAATGCGATAAAGGGCCAAATACAATCGGATCGAGTTATTGTTAGGAAAATGTCAACTCCTGTGTATGTACATGAGTGCCAATTTGATTGATTCAAATGAATGTTATAATATTTTCATATTCAGAAAACTTACTTCTCTAAGGACTCTCCAATGGGTTTTCTTTGATTGCTGATTCTTGCTGAGATTTATAACTAGAGAACAATACAATGAACTTTGATTTCTCTCAGACACAAGTCTATGGCTATTAAAGAAACAGGGACCATATGAGTGTTCACTTCCTTTTGAAGACTCAGAGTTGTGGGCAGCTGGGCAAAGTTATGAATGGTGGGCAGGGCGGTTTGGAGGCCACTCAAAGGTAGTCAGTTCAATGAAATCCAATTTCTCTGTCACTTTTGATCAACATATTTGCAAACTAAATATCTGTGATAAGTTAATTTATCCATTTAATAATGATTTCCTGAATACTTACTGTATATTAGACCATGTGGTAGGCCCTGGAGGTAAGGGAACTAGATCAGGAGTCAGAGCTCTGAGTCCTACATCTAACACTTACCAGTTGTGTGAAATGGTCAAATATTGATTTATAGACCAAGTTTTGAGTTCACTAACATCTCTTCATTTTAGTATAGCTCGTTAAGTATGCTTTTTTTAGAGTTCTTGACCCAAATTAAAAGGATCTATTTCTTATAAAATAATGATTAAAAGGTTAAGAATTCTAAAAATCATTGGTTTTGAAAGGTTTATGGAACTTTAAAAATATATATATGTAGTCTTTATTCTACTGAAGAGTTTGTACCGTGAAAAACTGGAGGGCCAGAGATTTAGCTCAGTTGTTCCACCACCTACTTTACAAGTACAAGGCCATGAGTTTGAACCCCAACACCAGAAAAGAAAAAAAGTCATTCATTCTTTGCCCCCCCAAAAAAAGAAAACGAGAAAAGCTAATACTACTCACAAAGCCTTTCAGCCATCAGCTCGTGAAGTCTCTGTACTGTAATTGTCTCCTATGACCCAGCAGTGAAGATTTCATCCTGCCAAAGGTCACACTCTTCAGATGAGTGCTGGCCCAGACAAAGACATCTACTTTGTCCTTTAATGCCTGAGATGATTAGGAGTAATGACCTCTAAGAAAGAAAAAAAATGGAGGAGGGAAAATGAATAGAACAAGATTCTGGAAAAGATAGATGCGACCAAATAGTCAGTAGAGCTTTGTTTTCACAAGGAAAAAATTTACTTTTTGGCAACAAGAGAAAATAATAGGAGGGGATAAAGAAACAGAGTGACTTCTGAAATAAAAGTCATTTGAAGTGCAGAGAAGGAAACATGGCAGGTCGCAAGCAGAAGGGATCTTACCTCTGAAGGAAAGGAGAGGTAAGAAAATGTACTGAAATGGTAATGTCTTGAGGTTCATAAGGAATAGAAATGACTATGCATGAAACAGAACAGGGAGTGTATAAGATATGACTCCAGCAGTTCTTACTTTTGATAGAACTTGGAAAACTAACAGTCATTGTTGGTGCCAGTGATGGATGCATGGGAGCTTATATCATTTCATTAATTTTGTATGTTTTTAAAATTTTTATAAGATATTTTAAAATTTTTGAAAACTATTAGATACACTTATTATCATCTCTTTGTATTAAAATTTGTGAATTGTCAGCCAGTGTTTCCCTTAAGTGAGTGACTCTCAATGAAGAAGTAATTTTCTGTTTGTGAGCACCTACTAGTATCCTAAACAAAAGTTTCATCAATTCAAGTGTACCTGTAACATCGTTTGTCTAATGCTTTTTCAAATGTCTGTCACAGCTTAGTCAAGTTCTGAAGTAATTTTGCTTATTTCCCCTAAGAACACATTATTACTTCCTGCTGAAGCAATAATGTGTCTTTTTATTTCTTTTTTTGAAAATTGTTGTTACTTAAGACAAGTTGGTTGCAGATTGGATTTCTATTCAGTCCTTGCCAGGGTAATGCCCAAGTGAAGAATATCATAGAGCTTCCAATCTTGCTAAATTTCTTCCTGGCACTGGGAAACATCGAGCTAGCAAAATAAATAGTTCAACTCTCGGAAATCTATCAGAGTTGTGTGGACTTTTGTGTGCTTCAGAGCCCTAATCATCAACTCATTTATATTCTTGGAGATTGAAAGAAACATTAAGAAAGGATATTCTTATCCTGTACAAAATTGTCACAGTCAGCTCGCAAGAAAAATCGAACACTGAAGAAATATCTTTGAAACAGTCACTTGTTTTTCTGAATTTATCAAGGTCATGATTACACATCTTGAATGTGAGAAGCAACTTGGCAGTATGCATAATTTTGACCTTTACTCAATATATTTTTCTGCATCGTATTAGGAATAATGAATTGGCATAAACAGAATATGTTTCAAGCCAATATTATTCTGAGAAAATAACTAGTGGATTTTAGAAAGTAGGTTGCAAGCAACCCAAAACCTTCAGATGATTTTTTAAAGATGCTGTATATATCTTAAAAGGAGAACAGCCTACCTTTCCAGCTTTCCCTCTTCCCAAATCACACATGTAGTAATGAGATTCCTCTTCAGGTAACAAGCATTAGGATAGAGAATATAAATAATATAATGGATGAAAACTCTGCATGAGATAAAGGGAGGGAGGGGAACAGAGAGAGAGAGAGAGAGAGGGAGGGGGAGAGAGACACAGAGAGAGAGAGAGAGAGAGAGAGAGAGAGAGAGGAGACCATGGAGATTAATGAGAGAGAGGACTCAAAAGCATGAGCTGAAGGTATGAGGGACAGGAGACACCACACAGCCCTTGCTGAGAAATCAAATTATTTCTTTTATATCAGAACAGCAATTCACAGACAGAAAGCTGGATATTTTTCAACCAGATACACTTTACTGAGCAAAATAATACCTAGCTACATTCACTCTCAATGACCTTTGACAGTAATTTCAAGAATACAAAGGAAAAACCACTGATATCAAATGACAGCACTCTCTGACACCAGTTCTTCGTTTGGCTGACATTAATCATGAGTTGTGTCCATAAGGGAGTTTTATTTAACAGGAAAGAAAACATGTGCCACCTTATCTTAGCATCCTGCTAAATAACAGTTCCAGGAAATATTTGCATAGACTACAGACTATGTCTGGCGTTCTGAACTTGTCTTTGATGTTGAAAGGATTATAAAGAGATGTCACACATGATGAATCAAAGAAGAGAGAGATCAAAAGTGAGATTGAGATAGGGTTGCATGTAATTTTTTTCTAACTTCCCTTACTTCATTAGTGACTATAAATTATCAGCTGAATATGCATAGACATTTTTAGTGTCCAGAGAAGAGTCATTTCATCATATCCTTCATAGCTTTGGTGAGTCCCAAAGGGTCTAATAAAAAAGTCAATGTTAGGCAGACTTAGTAGAGACGATGTTCATGGTTCTGCCCTTGTCACATCATTCCAGGAGTCAGGTTTGTCTATGGACACACACATCTACATAACACAGTCCCTGTACTCTGGTCTTGTGTGACACAGATCCATAGTGTCTCGACTGGGAGCAGATCCTACCTTGGTCAAGATGCAATTTCTAGCAGGAAGGATACACATTGAAAGAGTGAAGAGTCGGTGCAGACAGCATTGCAAGGCAAATCTTTGCACATTGAGTCACTATTATAGTTTAGATATGAAATATACCCTAAAATCTCATGTATTTAGAAGTGGGGCTTTTGGAAGGGCAATGGATCAGGGGGTGCTGTATTCATCAGTAGACTGATCCATTAACAAATTCATATCTGTTAGGAGGTGCGGCCTCATTGGAGAAAGGATGTCACTAGCGGCATGATCTGAAAGGGTATTTTTTTTACCTGGCCCCTTTGTCTCCACTCACCAACCCCCTCCCTACCTCTCTCCCTTTCACTTTCCCTCTCCTTCCTTCTTTGCTTTCTTCTTTCCTCCTCTGACACTCTCATCCACCCTGTTGTTCCTGCCTACCCACTGGTTGCAGAAGGAGTAAGTTTTCCTTTTTATTTGTGAAGGAGTCCACTCCACTCCACCATGATGTTTCTGCCTAAGCAACAATGCATGTAAAACCATGAGCCAAAATAAGTCTTTCCTCCTTTACATTGTTTATCTCAGGTATTTGTTGTAGCAACAGAAAGCTGATTAATGCAACTAATAATGCAGTAAGTTGGTTCTAGGTCTTGAATGCGAAGTCACATGTTGAAAAGCAAGCATAACTTTTTTTTTTTGTGCCCAAGTCTCCCCAACTGGTGTAGGCTATGTAATTTTCTACACCCCCAGAAAGACATCATGACCAAACTAACACCAGGAACCTGTGAATATGGAACCTCATATGGTGAAAAGAATTTTGTGGATGTTACTACATTAAGAATATTGAGATTATCCTGGATTATCTGAGTGTGCATATACATTTTACAAGGGTGCTTATACAGGAGATGTAAGAGAGATGTAATGACAGAAGTGGAGGAAGGGAGAGAAATGGGAAGATGCTACAGTTTTGGCTTTAAAGACAGGAAAGAATCATGAGCTAAGGCATACATACTGACTGGCTCTCCCGAGGGTAAAAAGGCATGAAAATGGATCCTCCCTTAGAGCACCCAGAATGAATCTGGCCCTAAAAACTCATTTGGACCCTGGCTGCCAGAGCTCTAAGATAATAATTTTGTGTTCTTTTAGTCATTAAGTCCGTAACAATTTATCAAAGCAGCTATTGTAAACTAACAGCCTATGCAGACCACATAAGGTCAATTTACTCCTGGCCCCCAAATCACAAAGATCTGACTCCCATCTATTTGTCAGTAAAGCTCATGGCTTGGTTTTGACTCCTCTTCATAAATAAAAAGAAAAGCATACTCTTTCTACAAATTTTCCTTATTTCTTCCCTGCCGACTCAATCCCCTCCAGTCCCAGGGTACTCTTCCTCTGTACCCACTACTAACCTTTCTGCTGATCACACCCAACCCCAGGACTCACTTCCCTTGCATCCCACCTCATTCCCTCACCTTGCTCTATCCAAAGCATTGTCTAAGATGATTAATAGTCCCTATTACCCCGGTACTTCATGAAGTACATTGAGATGCAGCCCAACGTTAGTACAATTTTCCAAGTATGACTTGCATAAAAATGAGTAACATGCATGTATGACAACAACAGCCCAACCTATATTGAGCCAAATTGATTATCTAGATTCAGTTCCTTTTCACAGCCTTTTATTCCCCCTTGGAGAGGTGAAGATTGGTTCTCCACTTCATTCTTACCATGCACAATCACTTCCATGAGAACAGGCAAAAATCTGCAGGCAGTAAAATCTATAAACCCCTTCTTGGGAAAGAACCACATCACAGAGAAATGTTATTAATACTTCAGGCAGAACTCAGTAGTGGTCTTAAGAAAAAAATAATAAAAAATAGTAAAATAGAAAATACCAGAATTCATTTCAAATAATAAATGTGCATATTAGCTCACGGAACAAGTTTGTTTCAGTTGTATCTGTTTATTTATGTGTATTCAAAATTGGTGTGTTTGGGATCATAATATATTACTTATTATGGACAAGAGTCAAATATATTGGGAGAAAACTCACTGACTTAAACACGTCTCACTGCACAGATAATTTTTCTCATTTTTGTCCACAGCAGCTTGATGTCTTGATGTCACTGAGGGAAGTTCAGAATCTCTATTTACTGCAGTGGGTTTGTGCTTCATGTCTGTGAAAGGGCAAAGACATATTTGGGTGTTTGTTTTCTCCAAAACAAAGGAACTCTCAACAGTATTCCACATCCCAAAGGTGAACTTAACTGTATTTCTCTGCGAAGCTGACTTACAGCTTTGAAATTTTAACATTATGGATTGAAGTAGGTAGAACTATGTCTGATATCTTTTCAAGAAGTGGAAAATTTGGACAAGAGACACCAGGAAGAATGCCAAATGACAACAGAGGCAGGTGTTGGAGTGGTGTCTATAACCCAAGGAAGACCAAGGAGTGCCAGCAATCACCAGAACCCAGAAAGTGGCAGCAAGAATTCTTCCCCCAACCTTCAGAGAGAACACGGCTCTCTGGATACCATAATTTTGGATTTATAGCACTGAGAGTTGTCAGATGATACATTTCTGTGCTTTTAAGCCATATAGTCACATAATTTGTTACAATTAAACTAAGAAACTATGCATAGGTTTTTTTCCTGCTTCTACCCTCACCAGTGAATTTTTGAAAATCTTAGGAAATATTTATATGCATCCACTTAAGTATTCATAAGTCACCTCTAAAAAGATAATCAAAACACTGACAAGACTAGTTGCCTTTGGGAAAAAGGACTGTGTATCTGTAGGATAGGGAAGAAGACTTTTTATTATAGTATCCTTTTGAACCAAGTGATATGCTATCTATTTTTAAAATAAGTGAAATCAAGGTTTTGAAAATCTTAGGATCAAAATCACCCTACCTAACAAACGTGCCCTCCTCCAGAGGTCACTGCTGATAGATTCTTGCACTCATTAACCTGTTATTAATATAACAAAGTATTTGAAGCAAGATTTTTTTTTTCTTCGAGACAGGGTCTCGCTTTGTAGTTCAGGCTGGCCCTGAGCTCAGCCTCAAACTCACAGCAATCCTCCTGCCACTGCCTCCCAAGTGCTGAAACTGGCACTGTGGTATGTAGTACTGATTGCTGGTGGGCGTGAGTCACCATACCCAGCATTGTTGTATGTGTTTACCAGGGATCAAACCTGGG
Organism: Petromus typicus; assembly: GCA_004026965.1. NCBI lineage: Eukaryota > Metazoa > Chordata > Mammalia > Rodentia > Petromuridae > Petromus > Petromus typicus. The sequence continues at coordinate 13,952 of PVIR01011855.1, read as the reverse complement.
CCTTTGCGCTTATAAGACAGGTGTCAGAACCACTGAGCTAAATCCCTGGCCCAAAAACAAGTTATTTTTGAAGAAAAGGTTTATTCTGACTCATGATTTTGGTAGATCATCAAGAAGCTGTGTGTGATGATGACCTTGCTGGCAGAACCCCACGGTGGTGCACAGTATCACATGGCAAGAAACAAAGAGTGTAAGTGTATTTGTCTGGTCTTGTCCCATCGCCTCACAAAGGCACCAGATTCAATCACGGGGCCACATTCCAATAAATTTGTCTAAGTCTAATCACTTTGCAAAAGCCCCACTTCTAAAAGACAAATTAAGTTTCCACCCCCTTAATATTTTACAATGAGGATTAGTAATTTCAACACATGAACCCTTGGAGGACACTCAAACCATAACCATACCATAGCAATGCCCACTCTTTTTTATTAAACAAAGAGGAAAAATCCAAAAATGGATCTTCCTCTTTGAAATGGCCCATTATTTATAGCCATTTCCCTCATCTTCTTCTTCTTTTCTTTTTTTTTTTTTTAACCAAAAACCTGGGAAGACTAACTCTCCAGTCTTATCAAGAAATATCTTTAGTCATTTTCTTTCAAGTTACTACTTGAGGATAAAAATGCTCGTGAGGGGAAAAAAAAGGCTGAAAGCTGAGATGATGTTGCTATGCACAATACCTCTTAATTAGTAACTTAGATGAAGATTCATTGTCACATTTTCTCATTAAGAGACACATTTTATGAGTAGATAATTCACACAGATGAGTTAAGAAATACAAACTCATCAAACAGTGTGGAATTGAATCCAAAAAGGTATGCATAACTAATTATATAATTTGAAGTGCTGGACAAAATGAGCCCAGGGTTTTGCACTGGCTTTCAACACCAAAGCCTCCAGCAAAGAGGAAAATAATGTAACATGGGCCTTTTATGAAACATGCCCATAAGGACAATACTATATAGTATCAGTGATCAATGCATATTTCATGACTTGAAGTACATTAAAAGTGTAAAAGAGCTAGAAAAGATTTTGGAACTCTTGGATATGCTTCCCCTATAATACTTTAAAAATGGGAGCTAGGCTGTTTGCATTGCAAGTCCGACTTCATGTCAGTCATACTTTAGCTACATCTTAATTTCCTCATCTGAAAAATAGGGATAACAATCATGCCTGCCTTTTAACCTTGTTTGAGGAGGTTAAATGAAGTCATGTATATATGTTAGATAAGACAGGCACCCTACCCAGCCAGGACACCAATCTCCCAGCTGCTCTCTGCAGTAGAACTGTCCTAAGTTGATCACAACCATCCACTCTATAGCCCACAGCCAATGACTGTATGAAAGAGACCCCTCCCTTCAAGGCAAAGATAACTTGAAAGTGTGCTTGTGTTCCAGAGCCTCGCTCTAAGAAACTAGACTGCATCCTTGCTCAGCTCCACCTCCCCACCTTTTGTGCCATTTCTTCCCTCGCTTAAAGATTTTTCCTGAAGCAGGCCCAGCAGTATATCTCATACACCTGACTTCCTACCTCAGGCTCCGTTTCTAAGGAACTAGACTTAAAAGAGTAGAGAAAGAGCTTCAAAATTAAGCATGTAAACAGTCAATCTCTTTTAATAATTATTATCTAGTCATTCAAGGGCAAGTGAAGAACCAAAAGAGCTTTGACATTCTCTAATCCAACTTGGAAGACTCACAGTGATAAAATGGAGATGAAAAGCAAAAAAAATTATTCAGATAAGCTGCACTCCCAAGGTAACAATGAGGAGGTGAGCTAGGAACAAGAAAGAGCTGGAGTAGCCCCAAATTTACATTTAAAAGAAAAAAATAGAGACCTATGGTATAGATCCTAAAATTAGCATTGTGCTACATTAACCTCTGGTAAAATTGGTACAACCTCGAATGGCTAACTATGAGCTCACCTCCCCACTGGGCTCCTGTAGATAAAGTCTCCTAGCCAAACAATCCTCCTTAGTACCTGAACTAAGCAGTTACTGCTTATCTCTGGATAGGAGGTTTCAGCCCCGTCTCCGCTTGCACAAATATTCAAAGGACTCAATTTTGTTTTCCTGCAGGAACCAGTGGTCACCTAACTGCCTCCATACTACAAAGTGTGCCTGCTAGAGCCCCTGGCTCTTTCAGTGCATGGCATGTCTGGGGGTGCCTCTTCGCCCAGACTGTGTGTAACCAAGAAACTTCTGTTCATCTTCTGTTCCATGTTAGGTGCTGAGTATCCAGCCATCTCCATAACCCTAGAAAGGTTATTCAATCATCGCCAACAAAGTAAAGATGGGAAAATTAACCATTATTACCAGGGCTTTTGAGAATTCTTATAGTTTTGTTAACTTCTTCAGTATTTTGTTAAACTTGCCATTTTCATATATAAAATTGAGAAAAGCAAAGTGTGAGGGTGGTGTGTGTGTGTGTGTGTGTGTGTGTACAAAATTAGAGGGTCTGGGAGTACAGCTTAATGGTAGACGGTACTTATCATGTGGAAGAAGATGAAGAAAGAGGAGAGAAGGAAAAGAGGAAGGAAGAGAAGGAGAGGAGAAAGAAGTCGGAAGATTGTCTGTGTCTGTAACCAAGGTCAGAGAGGGCTCCATATGTGTCTGAGAGGTTGGGATAGATAGGGCAGGGCTCAACATGGGCTGGAGGAGAGAGAAAAATATGAACACTTTGTGGAAATTAAGCTGTGGCACAGGTACGAGCATCACTGCTAACCTTCACAGCAAGATGCTTCCCATTGAATCAAAAACCAAAGCTCAGTGGGAACAGACATGACTTCAAGACCAAAGGAAATGAAAGCAGGAATATAAAATGTATAAGAAACATTGTGATTCTTAGTCATGTGAATTTCAAACATGAGATGTGGTTTTCCTCAAAAATTCCTTTTGGACTTTTAATTCAATTCAATTTGTGAAATACACACTTATCTCTTATCCTATGTTCTATATGATATGTACTGTTCCTCCACACGTGCACCTGTGATAGCTGAGAGAAATGTCCTTTAATAAGCCCACATTAATAAGCCATTCATATACATCCAAAAGTTTGATGTGTAATATATGAAAGGGTAACGAAGAGTCAAAAGACATAACTGAAGTACTAACAGTCAAATTCAAGAGAAAATAGATTTACACTATTAATGGACCAGAAGGAAGAGCAGAAGCAGTTTCTTTAAAAAAAAAAAGAAGTTCTGGAGTTGTGGAGGCTGAGCCAGGCTGTATAGGACTGAAATAAATCCAGCAGGCATTCCATGCTTGTGGTGATTCAAAGGAGCACTAGATTTAGCAAATATTGATGAGACTGAAAGTATCACATCAAGAACACAGTAGCTGCCATTTTAACTTGGTTGACTTCCTACTTGGTTACACATGACCAAATACCAATTTTTAATTCACTCAAATCATAAAAACTATAACTAAGTGGCTCCACGTTATTTCTTCATTCAGGTGAGATTTGGTGGCCCAGGTAGTGCCGCAAGGGATGTGGTTTCTCACTGGTTTCCTCAGCTTTCACACCAGTCCTCCAGCTGGCCCTTCATCATAGCAAAATGGTGGGCCCAGCCCAAACCTCACACCCTTACATCAGGTCACTAGGACTAAGTTTTTGTCTTCAGCCCCCTATCTTTTACCCCCAGAAGGAAGCATGTTCTGATCTATCCACTGTTCTTACCTCTCTTGTAGCACATGGCTTCCCATAGTGGACTCTTCCTGCTCTTCACCTCAAACCTCAACTTCCAGCTCATCCTCAGGACTTTCCTTGTTATTCTCACTGGCCTCTGCTGTCTGCTCTCAAAACAATATGGTTCTCCTTCGTAGCAATATTCGTATACCATTGACGTTTTTGTATTTCAGGAGAACAGAAGCTATGTCTCATTTTGTTTCTTATTATATGGTTAGCATCAGGCAAGGATCTGCACAGTGACCACTCAGTAAATATTTGTTGGGGGATGCATGGATGGAATAGGCTTCCAAACCTCCCCTTGTCTGTAATTATCGATAGAACTGTTAGCTTTCTTGCTATTCAGTTCTACTGTGAAATGAAAAGGTTGGACTAGTTGACCTTTAAGATCCTTTCTGAATTTAAAGTGGTGAATTCATAGTGTTACTGGCAAGTGAGTTTCTTGAATGGCAGGTACTGTAGAACTAAGCTCAAAAAGTGATGGCTTTAGTTACTCTGCTCTTCTTTGCAAATGTCATCTTTTGTAAAAAAAAAAATTCTGACTTTTGTGGCCTCATGCAGAAGGACGCAGTCTGGAAGAACTGGGACACTACTAGTGTTACTAAGTGGCTGAAATTACCAATAGCTACTACATGTTAGAACACTATATGCTGATATCCTAGGAAGATTTTAAAAGAAATGTTACTGAGAACTTTTTTTTGTGTGTGGTATGCAGCACTGGGGATCAAACTCATGACCTTGTGCCTGTGAGGCAGGCATCAGAACCACTGAGTCAAATCCCTAGCCCTGCTACTGAGAAAATTTTATGTATGTTCCCATTCCCCTCCCCCCAAAATGATAATATTCAAAGTAAAGACTTGGTTTTACTTAATGCAACCCTAAAAGTAAAAGTTACATCATTGGATTATGTTTTGACAGTATAGTTATCACATTGAAATGCTTATTCTGCATTTGCAAAATAGCCTAATATTCAAATTCATGAAAACTTCATTAAATCACAAATACATTTTTAATCAGGGTCAACTCAGCCAAAGCTTGTCATCTACTGATGCATTTTTATAAACTATAATTCATCTTAACACCTGACATGCTTATGAAATGCAAGATAAAAGTTGCTACCTGCTCCCCCATTCAACATCTGGACCTGAACTATAATCTGCCTATAAGTAAGAAATGAGAATTTTGGTCAGGCAACTTTGCAATCTGTTCAAATTAGTCTGGAAATACTTGATGGTATAACAAATCTAAGTAAATTAACTGAGGTTAAGACAGTTTAGCTATGATAAAATACTTTGTTACATTCCATTTTGCCTTAAAAATGGCTACTTCTTCACGAAGTGATATAAACAGTGTATTAAGAAAGAAAATCACTGTGTAAAGTTATCCTTTTAAAAAGAAATTGCCTTTGTTGAGGAAACCGGAATTCTGTTCCTTACATTTCCTCTTCTAAAAGGAGAGGGTGAGAACTGGCTAGCTGTACCCCACATCCATTCCACTAGACTAGACACCCCAGCATCCGATGTGAAGCAGTCCTGGCCGGTGGAATATAGGCCAAAGCGATGCCTTGCACTTTGGGACCATGCCATAGAAAACGTCCATATAACCTCCCACCCTCCTTCCTCCCACACGTTGAAGATGGCTAAGCTTGCTCAGCCTCTTTTTCTAAACTCTGAGTGGCCCAGAGCCCCTCCTCACTTTCTCATATTTTCATCCATGATGTGACCTCACATAAGAGAAACTGCATGATCTTACCCCTCATTCTGCTTAGTAGCTCAGGTTTTGAGCAAAGAACACTGCCCATGCCTCCCCTAAAATTTTGGATCTGTTTTTTGGTTTGGTTTGGTCTGTATTTGAAGCTCTGGTGCTGAGAATTGAACCCACAAGTCGCCTCGTGCTAAGCAAGCACTCTAACACTGAGTTACATCCCCAGCCCTCAGGGATTACTTCTTTCTCCCATAGTTCCCTCATTTTAAAGAGAGAAGAGAAAATGGAGAGGTGGGAGTTTGACATTCCATGAGTTTTCCCCCCAAGAAAAGGGGAAAAGTTTGGGTGGAAGCATCCTAACCTGCCATGCAGTCCAAAGGAAGACTGGACTAGCTTGGAAGGTGGAGGCTAAGGGGGGAGGATCATTGAGCCCAGGAGTTTGAGACTAACCTGGACAAACAGAGTAAGACGTCTCAGAAAAACAGAAAAGTAAAAGTTGGGCCAGCGGTGCCGCTCAGTAGCAGGGTAGTTGCCTAGCATGGGTGAGAACCTGGGTCGGGCCCTCAGCTCTGCAAACAGAACCAAATAAAATGAAGCTTGGTAAGTCCACCAGGGAGTGCTCAAGCCAAAGTCTGGCATCAGAAGAGTCCTGTGTCCCTCCTGAATGCATCTGCCTTATTATCCCTGCCACAGTCTTCCGTCATCATTTGGGAGCAGCCTTTGGGAGGCGAGGCCACAGCTCAAACACAGAGACGGATTGCAGTGCTGGCAGCTGAAGCTATCCATCAGTTTCATTCCCTGCGGTTCCTCAAGGCACATTCTCATTAATTAAAGAGAATTCTACAGAGGGTTTTAAAAATGAGAACATTGGTTTATTCATCTTCACTGTATATCATTCTGTTTTAATGGACTTAAGCCACCGTGGAAACATGGTCAAGACCAGAACAACCTAGTCTCAATGAAGGTTCATATCATATGTGGGGAGTACTGAGGGTTGAATCCAGAGCTTTGTACATGCTCAGCACGTGCTGTACTGCTGAACTACACACCACAATTCCTGAAATGTTTTGATTAGTCACTGTCAGTCAAGCATGCATGCCCCCACTAAACAGAGACTCCTTAAACTAGTTAGGATTTGTATTCTATTGCTAATTACAGGGACAGGAGATAAAAATGGTCTAACCAAGAGTGGTGAAAGGGTACAGTGATGGTATGACAGCTCCATGAGGTCATCCTGGCCCTAGCATCGTTCCTTATGTGACCACCATCTCCAGGGTCACCTCGTGTTCCCAAGTAGAACTTGGAGACCTATTTATCATGTCTGTGTTCCAGCCCGTGAGAAGGGAAAGGAGTGGAAAGCACAAAGGCCACCTGCTAGGTGTGTACCTCTTTTTGAAAAATATGCTATTGAAAGTCCCACTGTTCATATACAAGTTCAGTATACAGTTCACTTGGGAAAACCCTGCTCCACAGGAGGATGGGGACTGTATTTCTTTTTTTTTTTTTTTTTATCTTTATTGGTACATTAAATATACACATCATGATTGCACTCCATAATGGGGATTTGTACCAGTATAAGACACAACTTAATTCTCATTTTTTCCCATAGCCCCACCCACCCTACCACCCCCCCATATATATAAAATTTGTTTCCTTACTTTTTTGTTACAATCTCAACATTGTGGGGACTGTATTTCTTAGCTGTGCCTAAAACTGCTGTTTTTGTTGAAGGAGAGAAAAAATGCTGGGCAGGTATTCTCTGTCACAGCCATTACTCAGTTCAGTTCTGAAAGGAAGATTTTAATTTAAAAAGACTGATGAAATCTTTTTCTTGTGCTACCAGATGAATGAATATTTATGAGAATCATTGATCCACCTCAAATGCTATCCGTAAATTTGCAAATATTGTTTATTGTTTGCCTTGTCCCTCTGCCTATTCATTTTGTACTTTTCTTTCTGGGCAGGAGTAAATGTTCTTCCTTCCTTTCTTTTTTTCTTTCTCTCTCTCTTTCTTTATTTTTTTGAAACAAGGTTTCTTTTTTTTTTAAATTGAAATCTTTATTAGTACATTACATATACATATCATAATTGCACTCCACAATGGGTATTTGTACAAGTATAAGACACAACTTAATTCTCATTTTTTACCCATAGCCCTATCCACCCTACCAACCCCCCTATATACATAAAATTTGTTTCTTTTCTTTTTTGTTATAATCTCATTATTTTTCCTCCTTCACCCTATTTCACTTCGAGTATTTTCTATTTCACAATATACAACATACAATTCTAGAACTCACTTACACCTTTATTTTCTCATACCAGAGAAAATTTTGATGCAATATTTACACATCTGTGACCTGTTTATTTCACTTATGAGGATATCCTCAAGATATGTCCATATAAGTAGAAATGATTCAAATTCATCATTTTTTATGGCAGAGTAATACTCCATTCTGTAGAAGAACCACAGCTTTTTTATCCAGTCTCCAATTGATGGACACTTGGGTTGTTTCCAAGATGTAGCAATCACAAACTGAGCTGCTATAAACATGGGTGTACATATGTCACTGTGATATGAGTCTTTTAATTCTTGTGTGTATATACCTAGCAGGGCGATGGCCAGGCCAAATGGGACCGTCAAGCCTAGCTTTTTGAGGAATCTCCAAACTAATCGCCACAGGGGTTGTCTACAGTCCCACCAACAGTGGAGAAGGGTTCCTTCTTCTCCACAGCCTCGCCAACATTTGCTGCTGGCTAATTCTGAAATGGCAGCCATTCTTTGTGGAGTGAGATGAAATCTCAGTGTTGTTTTCATCTGCATCTCTCCTATGACTAATGATATTGAGCATTTCTTCATATGCTTCTTAGCTGCTCTTACTTCTTTCTCTGAAAAAAGACCCAATTCAAAAAATGAGCATTTGAAACAAGCTTTCACTATGTAGTTCAGGCTGACCTTGAACTTACTATGTGACCCAGACTGGCCTTGAACTTGCAGTGATCCTCCTGCCTCAGCTTTCCGAGTATAGGGATGACAGATGTGTGCTGTCACACCTGGCCGAATGTTTCTTTTTAAAAAATAATTGTAGTAGAGGCCTCTGGTCTATCTGCCCAGCCCACTATCTCCCTTCTCTGAGAACCACTATCCCAGCCAAGAGTAGTTAGTTCCTCACAGCCTTATTTATAACTACCTGCCTGGTCCCCTGGGCCTTAAATATTGGGCCACAGAGAGAAAGTAACACAAGCTGAGAAAGCCCATTCATTTTTCTCTGCTAAGAAGCTGGGATTAAAATTGCAAACCAGTCTCCAGTCGCGATTTGGCCAAAGATGGAAATTTAGAAATGAGGGGGAAAACTATCTTTTGCTATGTTTATAGGACAAATAAAAAAACAATTTCTGGACAGAGAAAAGGGGAGTACACATGGTAAAGCCCTTGTTTTGTTGTAGTTATGTGGATCACTGCCTTCCACAGGTATTTTGCCAAATGCAACATTCAAATTAGGGAACTAGATGACGATAAGTAGCTGGTATAGGTACTGCCAGGTGCTTTCCGAATTATACTCACTATTATAACCACACAGTGTGACTCCAAACCTGTCCATATGACACACTGGAAGCAACATGAAACTCGGTGATTGTTGTACATATTCTCCAGGCCCCACCCCATGCTTATTTCTTTGTGTGGACATGTGTTACTTCCTGCCAAAAGAGCCAGCCTTTTTGCCATATGTTTATACAGGTACTCAAAGATAAAGGTAACGATAAGTATGTGGGTGATTGGTCTGGCTTACTGAATTCAGTTTGAGAAATTAAGTTCAATTGGAGTTGCACACTGTGCCGGGTCTGGAGACTGCATGGATGAATAAGCCATGGACCCTATCCAGGATCTTGAGTGTAATAGCATAAATGACTCTCAAACTCCGTATTCTGTGTGCACAACAAGCCACATCTAGCAAGCAAGAGTTAAGATTTGTTAGTTGGAAGATGACAATAGTCTGGAGACAGAAGTGGAGGAGGCATCATTGATTTCTTTGAAGAAGGAGACACGTGGGAAAGGTGTCCGTCCTCTCTGGGTGCTTCTCAGCCCCTCCACTGTGCTGCTCCCCACTCAGTGTTGAGACACAGCTTCCCCAAGGAGGGGAGCAGCACAGCAAGGGGAATGAAAGAAAAACATCCGCACTTGACTACTTCTATGTGTTTTTCAAATCAAAAGCTCAGAATTCTGCCAGGTTATGAAAGACTCCAAAAATTGTAATGTAAATACAGAAAAAAGCAACATTTTTTTCTTAGCCTTTCCCTTTCATTTTAATATTCCTTACTATTAAGAAAAGAAAACAAAAAGCCAATGCCAAATTTCCTGTCTTCTAGAACTTTTCACTAGCAGGAGGCAAGAAATCATATAAATTGCTGGAAACAAATAGTAACAGACAAACTTGTATTATAATGGGCCATTACATTGTTGATTTGCCTGTATCATTCAGATTCATTGCAAATTCTTTAATGGAATGACAGTACTGGAGATATACTCTGCCTAATGCAATTAGAATGTAGAATTTGGGGGCAAAGTTACTACATATTTTCCTTGAAGGGAAAAAAATGCGTATCTTCTGCCGTGAGAATGCCAGTGAGGAGCTACTTTGTCAGTTTTTCTAACATAACAAAATTCTTATGATTTTCACATTTGCCAAGGATTTAAAGCCAGGGACTTTCTCTTTCATTCTTTAGTAAAAAAAGTCAAATGATTTCAGGCGCAATTATCAGTGAAACTGAGAGGAATTGTAGGAGCACTCACCTGAAGTGCTTCCTCGTGGCAGGTACAGACAGGACTGGAGATTCACCCTTGTGCACGTCGAGAGGCCCACAGGTCATCACATCCCAAAGGTTGCTTTTCAAGAGGATTCCTGGTGCAAGATGTAATTTCCACACTTCCTTTTCGATCAGCACTTTGAGCTCTTGGTCCAACACTCCTCTCCAGTGGAAGTCTCACCTAGTGAATGCTTCTTCCTGTACCCTGAAATAACATAACTTTCTCATCATTCCTTATATGATTTCATTTGCTTCAGGAAAACAATAAAACTGTATGGAAATCAAACACAATGTAATTGTCCATCAAACAGTCAGGAATGCTGTTCCCATAAGCCTGTAGATTTTTGCTAATTTTTAAAGTGAACTTCAGAAGTTTGGAGACTTTGTTTTCTATTTGCATTACAACATTGACCTTAATACACTAAATATTATGTATACATTATGTGAGAATAATTTCAAAACAGCTACATTTTTTAAAATTCAAAAAATGGCCTTAATGTGTATTTTAACAAAATGAATAGAACAGTTCTACTTCCTGGCACCAGAAAAAGATTCTAGAATATTTTTCAGAGATACATATTGGTTATTTGGGATTTAGTGATGTGATAGGTTTTAGCTGTATTCAAATAGATCATTATAAATGGAGTTGGCTAATTCAGAGAAAGCTAGAACCCCAAAGAAAAGCAATTATTTAAGAAAAATGTGTGGTTTGTTACAAATTAAGAAGCTTTTGGGCTGGGGATTTAGCTCAGTGGTTCTGGTGCCTGTCTTGCAAGCACAAGGACCTGGGTTCAATCCCCGGTAACCACATACAGTACTGGGTGTGGAGACTCACGCCCAGCAGCAACCAGTACCACATACCACAGTACTGGGCGTGGTGGCTCACGCCTGTCATCCCAGCACTCGGGAGGCAGAGGCAGGAGGATTGCTGTGATGTGAGTTGGAGGCTGAACTCAGGGCCAGCCTGAACTAAAAAGCGAGACCCTGTCTCAAAAAACCTAAAAAAAAAAAAAAAAAAAATTAAGAAGCTTTTAATTTTTACAAAAAGCGTGTATATGATATAGTACAAGTATAGTAAAATATAAGTATTCTTTAAAAAGTATAAATAAAGATGCCAGCACTTGAGAGGTCGAAGCAGGATAGTGAATTCAAGCCATCCTGAACTACATAGCAAGACTCTGTCTCAAAAGACAAAATAAAATAAATAAATAAATGAAATTTTTAAAGGTTTCAATAAAGAGCAAAATAAAATATAAGTAATAGGAAGATTTGATCTTTTGCAAAAGGGAAGGGAACCAGTAGATGGACAGAGGTAGGAGCGAGTAGAGGGAAGGAGATGAAAGAAGAATTAAAATGTGCTGTGTACATGTAACAACTTCCTGAAGTGAATACAATCATTAACATTATGTACCACAAACATACACTAATGAAAATACAAATTTAGTAAAAGAAATAGAAGAAAAGTTATACTTAACATGCCTGTGGTGTACTGTATTGCAAAGGAGGAAATGGAATGTGAAATTAAGTGAGTTGCTGAGTGTTCAATCCATTTAAGTATATAAAATGGAATCTTCGCCAACTGGTAAATACAGTGTTAATTACTCTGGAGAGAGCCTGGTAGAAACCAAAGCTTTAGAAATAAATCCCGAAGCATGTAAAGCTCTAGGGATCAATGATTTCTGCAGGTGTTTTCCCAAATGTTCCACCTAGTGGAGGAACTAGAAGAAACAGAAACAGCTATCAGATCTAGGGTCAGATGCTTTCTAGATCATTCAATTGAAATATTTGGTTTTCCTTTCCACATTGTCATTATTGTTATTTTCATCTTGCAATTTTCAACCATTATCCAGGAAGACTGATTGCATCAGTCTTTTCAAATGTATATGGCTGAGTCTGAATTTGAAAGAAGGAGCCAGACTCATGAAAAGAGAATAATAATAATAGAGGTAAGTTTCCAGTGGAAAATTCTTGAGTTACCTGCAAGAGCCTTGTTTGTTACATTTCAGATATGAATAAACAGTAAGTGTGATTCAGAAGTAATCACAGAGTATCCATGGTTACAGAGTCTTGTCACACTTATTGTTCTATTTATGGCTTGTGAACAGTGTCACCACATTTGTATAAATAGAGCAGAAATTCATTCATTTCAATCCTAATCATGAAAATCTTCAGTCTTCTCAGTGATAATCAAACTGGACTCCACAGTGTAACAGGGGAAAATGAAATGTAATGGGTATAATGGGATGTTTGTCTGAGGAAGCCGAAATGGGACTTGGACTTCTAACAGGTGGATGGCTGCTTGAGGGATAGTGACTCCAAGAAGATAAACTACTTACGATTTCTCCTGAGCACCTATTCAACTTTACTTACAAAAAGAAAGGAGGACCGGAAGATTTGGGCTTTAATATAGCAGGGAGAAAAAAGATATTTTTTAGAAAAGCCAGAAGGTCAGAAATAGTAAGACAATAGATGACAGCAAATGAAAGATGGCTCTAAAACTTTGGAAGGTAGAAAGCAGATGGCTTGCGCAGCCAACTGAGCATAAAGCTAAAACCAAAATGTCTGTAAGAATTCAGAGTCAGGTAGCAGGGACAACAAAGAGTCAACTTGAGCTACAAAATCCCAGGGACGCTCGGAGACTTGGCAGTACCAGGTGCCTCTGTAGGTTAAATGGCAAAAGACTGAGAAAAAGCCACAGCTGAAGGGAAGGAAGATGTACTTCAAGAAAATGAAAGAATTAATTCAGAGTTACTACATCTCAAGTATGATACCTTCCCAGCCCTTTTTCCCACTTGGCTCTGAGAATACCAGCAGCTGTTAATTTACTTTCCAGATAAAAGAATGATCCCTGAGAAAACACCTACAGGCATTAACATATGGAGATCCCCAACCAACACCCAGAGCCTCTCTTAATAATCTAATAATGAGACCCCTAGTTGACTAACTTCACCCCCATCCACGTTGTTTCTACTAAACTAAGCTTTTACTGAGCCCGTGTTGATACATTTATTTACTGAGCCCTTGCTAACTACCAGGTATGTGGTAAGCACATTATATATATTACATCATTTTAATTCTCAAAATAAACCCATCTGAATTTTATCCTTATCTCCAGTTACATATAAAGAAACAAAAGCTCAAATAAATATCTTTCCAAAACTATCCAGCTTGGAAGTAGGAGAGTGGGAATTTGAGCTGTTCTAACTACACTTCATGGCCTCCCCCTAGAGCACTAGTAAACCTCCTCAAACTTTATTCTTACTGATATGTGGATAGAATACATAATGGAGGCTTACTTTTATCAACAGAGTTGAATAACATATAGTGCTTTCAAAAGTAGGATTATTGTACTTCTTCCATTCCCTCCAGCCCAGCTCCTCTGTTCACTGTCTTGCAAATTTGACCTACATGGAATCAAATAGTCCTAGCTGAATTGGTCAACAGTGGAGATTGATAGAGAGATTCGGATGAGAGTATTAAAAGTAAAAATAGTTGGTTTTGCTCACCAATATGGCCCTGATTGGTCTCACCCAGGCAGCCTATCTTGAGATTTTTCAGACAGTGCTCGGGGCTGGGGCCATCTCAAAAGCTTCACTCTAATGCCTGGGACTTGGACTAAGGAAACTCAAACAGCCAGGGGCTGGACGAGATCGGGCCTCCCGAGCATCTCTGTTTCCATGTGGTCTCTCTAACATGGCAACTACAGAGAAGCCAGACTTCTTACATGGTGGTTGAAGGCCCTCATAAGAGTGTTCCAAGAGA